>LVTN01001310.1:0-10569 GCA_001649415.1 Musa itinerans
ATATCCAAGAGTCTTTTCCATGCTAGGATGAATGAGGGGACAATGGTTCAAAACTATGTCCTAAAGATGATTGAGTGGATAGAGAAACTCATAGGTCTAGGAATATGGTCATAGAGGATAACTTGTGTGTAGACATTATGCTTCAGTCCCTATCAGATTCCTTTTCACAGTTCACAATGAATTTTAATATGAATAAGCTTGAGGTGACTCTCCCATAGCTCCTCAATATGTTGAGGGAGATAGAGAGTACTATCAAGAAAGAGAAGCTAGTTCTCTACATTGGTGAGACTAGAAAGAAAAGGAAAGCAGAAAAGTCCCTTAAGAAGGGCAAGGGCAGACCAGGTAAAGCAAAGGTTGTTAAGAAGACCCAGCAAAGGACAAAGGGCAGTGCTTCCATAATGGCAAACATGGGCACTGGAAGAGGAATTGAAAAGAGTACCTTGCAGAGAGGGCGAAATAGAAGCTTGGAGAAGCTTTATGTATATTCATGATCAGTCTCCATTTGTCAGACTCTTATAATAATGCATAGGTATTGGATACCGATAGTGCTTATCATATATGCAATTCGTTACAGGTTCTGACAAGGCCTAGGAGACTAGAGAGAGGCGAGATGGACCTAAAGATGGGCAATGGAGCAAAAGTTGCTGTAGTAGTTGTTGGCGAGGTCACCCTACATATGCCTAGTGGAGCTTTTATTACATTAGATGCATGTTATTTTGTTCCTTCTATTATCAAAAATATTATCTCCATTTCATGTTTGATAGTTAGTGGATATAAATTAGTTTTTGAGAACAATGGTTGTTCAATATTATTAGATAATAAGATCATCACGAAAGGAACATTGCATAATGGTTTATTTATGCTAGACACTACTCTACATATTATGAATGTAAGTGTGTTTAAGAGGAAATGAGATGAGATGAACAGTGCATACCTGTGGCATTGTAGGCTAGGTCACATCTATAAAGGAATGATTCAAAAGTTGCTAAAAGATGGATATCTAGATTCATTCGACTATGAGTCATATGCAACTTGCGAGCCTTGCCTTCGTGGAAAACTGACCCTCTTCTTTTAGTGGAACTGGAGAGAGAGTCACTAAGCTACTAGAACTCGTACATAGTGATGTATATGGACCCATGTCAACTCATGCCATAGGTGGTTACTCTTACTTTATTACTTTTACTGATGATTTCTCAAGGTATGGACATGTGTACTTGATGAAGTACAAGTCTGAGGTCTTTAAGAAATTCAGATAGTATAAGAATGAAGCAGAGAACCAGACTAGAAAGAGTATCAAGACTCTTCGATCAGATCGAGGTGAGTACTTGAGTACAAAGTTCACCTAATTCCACAAGGACTATGAGATTCTATCCCAATAGATACCTTCTTATACACCTCAGGTCAATGGTGTATTCGAAAGGATGAATTATACACCGTTAGACATGGTGCAGTCTATGATGAGCTTCACCAACCTACCCATCTCATTTTGGGGATATACCCTAGAGACCACAATTTACCTTCTGAATAGAGTTCTAACTAAGTCGGTAATATCTACACCAAATGAGATATAGAAAGGGAAGAAGCCCAATCTTAATATTGTTAAGATTTGGGGTTACCCTACCGACATTAAAAGACACAACCCCGATATGTTGGAATCGAGGACGGAGAGGTACAAGTTTGTGAGATACCCCAAGGAAACTTGTGGGTATTATTTCTATCATCCCATGGACCAAAAGGTCTTTGTAGCCAAGAGAGCGGTGTTCTTTAAGAAGGAACACCTTCTTAGAGGAGACAGTGAGAGCGTGATAGAGTTAAGCGAGGTTGGAGAATCTAGCTCAAGCACCACTTTATAGCTTGAGTCTATTCAGGTACATAGCACACTAGTTTTGACTTTACGTAGGTTCGGTATCACATCTTCTTAAGAAATATGTGGGACATATTAGAGGAGAGGATGTTGAGGATATTGATCCTTAGACCTACGAGGAGGCTATTACGAGTATAAACTATGAGAAGTGGCAAGAAGCCATAAATTCTAATATAGAGTGCATATACTCCTACAAGATTTGAAACCTAGTTGATGTACCCGAGAGTGTTGTACCCATCGGTTGCAAGTGGATCTTCAAGAAGAAGATCGGAGTAGATGGAAAGGTAGAGATATATAAAGTAATGCTAATGGCTAAGGGGTATCATCAAAAGCAATGTATTGACTAGATGAAACCTTTGCACTCGTAGCTATGCTAAAATACATCTGAATTCTATTGGCTATTGCAGCACACTATGATTATAAGATCTGGCAGATGGATGTAAAAACTGCATTCCTCAATGGCAACCTTAAGGAGGAGGTGTATATGATATAGCCTAAGGAATTTGTATCCAAGGACTGCCCAGATAGGGTGTGTAGGTTTCTTAGGTCCATTTATGGACTGAATCAAGCTTCCCGAAGTTGGAACATAAGATTTGAGGAGAAGATCAAATCTTATAACTCCGTTAAGAATGAAGATGAACTTTGTGTGTATAAGAAGGTAAGTAAAAGCATTATTACCTTCTTGGTGTTATATGTGGATGACATCCTAATCATTAGGAATGATGTAGGAATACTATTCACAGTAAAAGCTCAGTTATCTAGATACTTCTCCATGAAGGACTTAGGGGAAGCATCCTATATCTTGGGGATACAGTTCTATAGAGATAAATCCAAAGGGATGCTTGGCTTGTCCTAGTCCAGGTACGTAAACACCATTGTCAAAAGGTTTGGCATGAAAAATTCCAAGAGATGTCTCATACCGATCAGACATGGGATATCACTTTCTAGGAGTATGTCCCCAAAGACTCCTGAAGAAAGCACGAATATAGATAGGATGCTCTATGCCTCAACGATAGGGCCTATCATGTATGTCATGCTATATACCATGCCTGATATAGCATATGCTCTGAGTGTCATAAGCAGGTATCATGCGGATCTAGGCTTCGAGCATTGGAAAGTAGTAAAGTGTATTCTTAAATACTTGAGAAGGACTAAGGATCTTTTACTAGTATATGGAGATAGTAACCTCAGGGTTGAAGGCTACACAGACTCGAGTTTCTAGTCAGATATCTATGATATCAAGTCTAATTCGGGGTATCTATTCACCCTGAATGGAGGAGCAATATGTTGGAAGAATTCTAAGCAAGATACTATTGTTGACTCGACCATAGAGGCAGAGTACGTTGCTATAGTAGAGGCAGCAAATAAGAGAGTCTGGATGAAGAAGATCATCACAGATCTAGGAGTTATGTCGGGCAACGAGGAGCTGATTCCCTTATATTGCGACAACAATGAGACGATTGCAAAAGCAAAGGAACCAAAGTCTCATCAGAAGTCTAAGCACGTTTTGAGGAGGTTCCACCTGATCAGAGAGATCGTGACCCGAGGAGATGCAGTAGTGGAAAGAGTTCCATCATAAGATAACATCGTAGATCTACTAACAAAGCCATTATCTTATATTGTCTTTGAGCATCACAGGGGTCTAATAGGGATCAAACACATAAGTGATTGGCTTTAGGCCAAGTGGGAGATTGCTAATCATATGTGCCCAACAAGCCAATCACGTGAGTGATGGCACATATGACATGATACACTTTTTTTTTTCTTATTATATTTTGGTATTTTATCACTTTATATTACTTATTACATATATATATATATAGTGATATTTATGGATCTATGCAATGAAAATCGAATTGTGATGAGATCACGATAATGAGATCGATTCACTTTTAAACACAAACTCTAAATAATCATAGTCATAGGTTACTCGAAAGGGGCATCGAGATAACCGGACATATTGGTATGATGTATACCCGTCCATATAATAGAGGTAGCTGGTCTCATAATTGCTCGTGTGGGGATACTAGAGCTATAGTGCAGATGCTCGTTGGAGAATGAGTTCACTGATTGATCCATTCACAAAATGCTGGATGGTTGATAATACCTCTTTGTCAAATAGTGATTCCGTTGTCCTAGTGGTGCACATGGTCCTTAGACTTAAGACACATATGATGTCCTGTATGAATACTCCACTCTTTGATACTAGACTTATAGGTTTGGAAGTTTCAATTCTAGCATAGCTGGTCATTGGGAGTGGTAGCCAACCTTACGAGGGCTATTGAGTGTCGATAGAGAGTGAGACTCGAGTAGAAACCATATGAGTTTGATAGCACTATGCCCGATATACGATCTCTGGGATGTTAGATGGATAAGGGACTATAAGTACATGGTAACTGAGGATAGACAGGTCCAATGGATTGGATTCCCTTATATCATTTGGGGACTACGGCGTAGTGGCCTAGTACGTTCGCAATCGATGAGTCGAGTGAATTATTATAGAGATAATAATTCACTGAGTCAAAAGGAGTTCTGACAGGTATGACTTATGGCCAGCTTGATATTGGGCCAAGAGGGTCACACACATATGGTAGGCATTGCGATGAGTAGAGATTCGGATATGAGATATCCGCCGGAGCCCCTATCTTATTGGATATCCAATAAGTCCCTGAATTATTGGATCCCATGGACGAGATCCAAAAAAAGCCCATGAGAGATTATTGGATAGAGATCCACTAATCTAAAAGGCTTGGATAAATGGATGCAGATCCAATACCCACTAGGGGAGGATCCATTAGGGTTTGACAGGGGACCTCTATAAATAGGAGGGATTCATTGGTTCATAGGCTAGAGCCTTTGCTTGCCTCTCCTATTCTCCTCCCCCTCTCCACCTCAGAACAGGCCTAGAGTTTTGAGGAGCGTCGTCGTAGCCCTACTATGTGGATCACCGATAGAGAGGAGGACGCTTGACCTCCTTCACCCTCTCCTAGAGATCTATAAGGAAACAGGGATATACGATCTCCCTAGGTAACACAATCTACTTTATATGCAGTTTTAAGTTTTACGAATTTTTGCGCATCAATCTACGCACGACGACGAACATCTTTTTAGGAAATTGGGGATTTTGTTTTCTTGTTCTTCTGCTGCGCATGTGATGTCGCCCCCAAGATTTCCCACTAGTATTATACCACCATTCGGCTCAAGGAATCCATTTCGCCCACTCCTTTGGTCGGCCACTAGCGAAACACCGAAGGTACATCTCTAAACACCTGTTCACCACCTCCATTTGGCCGTCAGTTTATGGATGATATGCTATGCTCATCTTGAGTTTGGTGCCCTATAACTGAAATAACTTAGTCCAAAATTTACTGGTGAAGATCCTATCATGATCACTTATAATGGACCTTGGTATCCCATGCAATTTAACTATATTTTCTATGAAAATCTGAGTAATACTAGCAGTAGTGTAGGGATTTCGCACAGCACAAAAATGAGCATATTTCATATGTCGATCAACCACCGCGAGGATTGTGCTTTTACCTTTGGAAAGTGGTAGCCCTTCGATGAAGTCCATGGAGATATCAATCCATACCGAGTCCAGTATGGGTAGTGGTTGTAACTTCCCTGGACTCGCCACTGTTTCACCCTTTTGCTGTTGACATATATCACATTGTGCCATATATTCATAAATAAGGTTTTTCATCCATCTCCAATAAAAATTTTGCTTCACTCTTTTATAGGTTCTCAGAAATCCGAAGTACCCTGCTGAAGGCATGGAGTGCATTTCGTGCAGGATGATTTTGATGTAAGGGGAGTTGGGTATAAGCACAATGCGACCTTTATAGCGTAGATCTCTCGAATCCCAAGTGTAGTAAGCTATTGTGCTTGGATCCTCCTCCAATTTTTTTATAATGTTGCTGATCTCTGGATCCTTCTTCTATTCTTCACTAATGTCCTCGAGGAAGTTGGTGGTAGGAAGGGAGATGACTGAAAATTTAGCTTACTCAAGTAACCGTGAGAGTGCATCTGCCACAACGTTTTCTTTCCCCTTTTTGTAAATAATTTTATAATCAAATCCTAGAAGTTTGGTTTCCCATTTTTGCTACTCAAGGGATGATATCTTCTGCTCCAAAAAGTACTTGAGGATTCTATAATTGGTTTTAATTTGAAATCGCAGGCCGATCAAGTAGCGTCTCCACCTCGTTACTACGTTCACAATGGCAAGCATCTCCTTATCATATGTTGACATGTTATGATGGGAGGGAGATAATGTCTGGCTAGTGTATGCGAGTGATCGACCATCTTGCATGAGAATGACTCCAATTCTAACTCCAGATGCGTCGGCCTCAATAATGAAGGGTCGGTTGAAATCTGGTAGCGTTAGCACCGGCATCGTCGTCATGGCTGCCTTAAGTTTGTCGAAGGCAACGGAGGCTTTGTCCGACCATTGAAATGCATCTTTTTTTTAGTAGAGAAGTGAGGGGTGCACTGATCTTCCCAAAGTCCTTAATAAATTTTCGGTAGTAGCCCATTAGTCCAAGGAACCCGCATAGTAATTTCATGTTTGTAGGTTTCGGCCAGCCTTGCATTGCTTTAATTTTTGTTGGGTCTACCGCACTCCTTCTGATATTATGTGCCCAAGGTACTCTACTTTTTGCTGGAGAAAGCTACACTTTGACTGCTTAACAAAAAGAGTATTCTCCCGAAGAATCGTCAAAACAACCCGTAAATGCTAAAAGTAAGTCTCAAGAGAAGGGCTGTAAATGAGAATATCATCAAAAAATGCCAACACAAATTTATGAAGAAAGCTTCGAAAAATATCGTTCATGAGACTTTGGAAGGTTGAAGGATTATTAGTGAGTCCAAAAGGCATTACCAAGAATTCATAATGGCCATCATGTTTGCGGAATGCAGTTTTTGGAATGTCATCTTCACATACCCGAATTTGGTGGTAACCGGATCGGAGGTCCAATTTCGTGAAGAATCGAGCTCCTTTTAACTCATCAAGAAGTTTATCCACCACTGGTATTAGGTACTTATCCTTGATGGTGATGCCATTTAAAACTTGGTAGTCGATGCACATTTGCCAAGTTCCGTCCTTCTTGCGTACAAGTAGCACCGGTGAGGAATAGGGGCTGCAACTTGTCCAAATCACCCCTGTTTCAAGCATCTCCTTTATAATATTTTCAATTTCATCCTTCTAGAGATGAGGATAATGGTATGACCGAGAGTTCGTTGGTGGCTTGCTCGGAAGGATTAGAATCTGATGGTCATGTTGCCGAGTAAGAGGAAGACCGTGTGGCTGAGCAAAAATGTCGGCAAAATCAACAAGCAATTGGGTGAGATTTTGATCTTCAATTTCTATTTTCTTCCCCTCTAGTTGTTGCTAGAGATGCATCAAAAAGCCACCATTTACCGTGTGTAAAACTTTCTTCATTCGTTGGGTAGAAACGGTGCTTACGATGCTTCCGCGCTTCCCGTGTAGGATGATCTGTTTGCCTTTGCAGTAGAATTTCATAATTAATTTGAAAAAGTTTCAAGAGACATCACCTAGCATAGTTAGCCATTCTATGCCAAGAATGGCCTTATAGTCATCAATTGGTAGGAGGAAGAAGTCGGTGATAATTTCTTGGTCTTGTAGTAATAGTTTTACATGTGGGCATCTTTGGTTGCACTTTAGGATTCTGCCGTCGATGAGCTTTACATCAAATTTGCTGCAACCTTCAATGTGGAGTGCCATCCGAGCAGCAACCTTATTATTTAGGAAGTTATTAGTGCTGCCCGTGTCGATGAGAACAGTGATCAGTTGTTGTTTGAGAATGCCTCCAACTTTCATCGTTTGCAAGTTTGAGTAGCCTACTAGCACGTGTACCATAAAGTCGATCGATTGTGTCTCTTCTTCCGCATCTTCTTCTTGATGTTCAAGGCTCTCTTTTGGATGTTCAATGACCTCTTCTTCTACTAGTTCAATCACAAGAAGTCTCCCTTTTTCACAGCAATGCTCGCGGCTCCATGGCTTGTCGTAATGCCAACATAACCCCTTTGCAGATCACTCCCGAAGCTCTTCTCGTTAACCCTTTTGGTGTAGGGGCTCCTCTTGAAGTTAAGCGAAAGAGATGGCCGCCATAAGCATGTACTGTTGTCGTGCTTTAACTTCTCCCCAGATCACCGGCTTCAAGCCCTCAATAAAGGTCTCAAATAGCTATTTTTCAGACCAATCACAAGTTTGATTAGATAACCTTTCAAACCTAGTTTGGTACTCCTGAATGGTGGAGGTTTGTTGGATCTTTGCTAGTTGTCCGTCAATGTTCTTGTAATTGGTTGGTCCGAAGCGGATCAATAGTCCTTTGAATTGTCGCCATGAGAGGACTCCATGAGTATATTCAAATCAATCAAACCACTATATGGCATTCCTTTCAAGATATATAGCCACAATTTCCATCATAGATGCATCTGCGATTTTGTGGTACTGAAAATATCGCTCCGCACGTGAGATCCTACCAATCGGGTCTCCTTCTTCCCATATAGGGAAGTCCACCCTCATGCGTGGATAGTAGAGATCGGTCAGAGAGCCTCCCCTCTCTTGGAAGTCATCTCTTCGGGCTTGATGTGATTGGTCAGAGCTCTCTTCTTGATGTGATTTATTTGGGCTTAGTGGTCAGCCCAAAGTGAGTTCAGTAAAGAGAGTCTGAATCTTATCCTCCATTCGCATCTCAAAGGCTTCGAATTTAGCATTGATATCATAGTATATACCTCCAAATCTGTTATGTTAATATCTCTCTTTTGTTGTTGGATTAAAGGCATGTATCGATTAAGAGAAGTGGTAGTCGAAAGGGTTGGTGGATTGGTGGATGTAGGCTGTCGTTTAGGCTTCTTTTATGGCTATTTTTGGTGTGGTTTGAGACTATAGTTTAGTGGAGGAGTTTTAGGGCTATGATGGTAGTGGATGAAGGTTAGGGAAAAAAGTTTTAGATCTATGGTAGATGGCAGCAAAGGTTTGATAGAAATAGATGGAAGTTGTTGTAGATAGGTGTTGTCTTATAAGAGCCGAATTATTGTCGAAGAAATAATGGTTTCTTGACGAAATTTCCAACAAAAACCGAGAGATTTGAGAAAATTTAATAGCAAAATCTTAGTTTAGATAATAGCAATGATGACTAATTTAATCAAGAAAATTTCAGCAGTATAACAGCAAGGAAATTGGTGCAAGTTGCGATAGAAGAATTCTCGTCGAAAAATTTCAACGGTTTACGACAAAAATTTACAGCAACATAAGAACGTTTTTAGAGATGAATTCCTCAATAGATCTATCTTAGAAGGAAGCCAAGATGATCCATGAAGTGTATAATAAATTTTGTTCAAAAAGGATAGCAAATAGATCGGTTAAAGGCAACAATATGTGCTAAAATTTTTTGTTGCAATCCTTCGTTCGCAAAGATGATAACTTTTACGACGAAAGGAGTTCACAGCATGAGATAGATACAAAGACTTCTTCTTGGTATTTTGAATGGAAAATTACAACAACAAAAGGTATTAGTGATAGGAGAATACCAGATCTCTAATGCAATTGGAGGTGATGATAGTAGATTGATTTGATCTACGGCAGAAGATGACGATGGAGATGGCGACGTCAAGAGCAATTGTGAAAATTGCTTGGCTGGTGGTGGTTGGCAGGGATGGCAACAAAAGCAGTAAGATCACTGCTTTGATACTAGATAATAGAACCCTAGAGGAATTCTATGAAGATTGATCTTGAGGGAGATTACTCCTTGGAATGCTATAGGGGTTCCACCCTCTTAGAAGTTGGCTAAATGACTGCAATTGTAGATAGATCTTATTCTTAAAGAGATGGAGGCTACATGCTTATATAGAGCTCTAGACCCTAGCCCTAGGGGCTGCTTCCTCAGTTAGTTACCCCTTTTACCCTTAACCCTAATCAACTAGTCCAGTAAAAGGGGGCGACGGCTAGGAAGCCCAAAGACCTAAATATAAACCCTAACCACTCTTTTTTATAGGATAGAGGTGGCTAGGTGGGGTTTATTACAATCTCACGAGGTTTTTTTAGCTGCTTCTTAGTTGAGTAGGACCCAACCCTGCTAGAGTCTTATCAAGATGACTTTGTGAGGAAAACGTGGCCTGAAGCATCATCAAGGAAAATATGTCTCGAACCGCATAAGAAAGAGTGGCCGCAATCGGTTGCACACCTTGATGGGGAAGACGAAATCACAAGTAGATAAGGAGTACGAAACACCTATGGCATGTGGTGTTGTGAGAAGGCACCAGTGAACATAGACATCCTAATCAGGAATCCCTCGTTGAACCAAGTGTGGCAAGGAATGTAATATCCCTCACATTTGAAAAATTATTTATAAGGATTTATTTGTAAATCAGAGGACCTATATGTAAATATAAGAATTTCAAGGACTAAACTGTTAAGTTAAAAAAAAAAAAAGGAAGGGGCGGCGGTTTTATCCCACCGCCTCCCACGCTCTTTGTTTCCCCATGGGAAACAGAGAGAGATGCTGTGGGGCGTTGGGGAGAAGAAGAGAAGTAGAGAAGAAGGGAAGAAGAGGGGAAGAAGAGAAGAAGAAGAAGAGGGAAAAGAAAGGGAAGAGAAAGAGAGGAGAGAGAGGTAGCTGCAGCAGCTAGGGCTGCAGCACCTCTGTTTCCTATAGGAGGAAACAGAGGAGTGCTGTGTGGGGCGT
>LVTN01001310.1:47491-60460 GCA_001649415.1 Musa itinerans
TGGATGATCCTCTATCGACACTCAATAGCCCTCGTAAGGTCGACTGCCACTCCCAATGACCAGCTGTACTAGATCTGGGACAGCCAAACCTATAAGTCTGGTATCAAAGAGTGGAGCACTCATACAGAACATCCTTGGTGTCTCAAGTCTAAGGACCAAATACACCACTAGAACTACGAAATTATTGTCTAACAATAAGGCATCATCAACCATCCAGCATTCAATAAGTGGATCAATCAGTGAACTCATTCTCCAATGAGCACCTGTACTGTATCCCTAGTGTCCCGACACGAGCAACTATGAGACCAGTTGCATCCATCATATGGACGGGTATATAGCACACCAGTCTGTCCGGTTATCACGATGTCCCTCTCGAGTAACCTATGACCTGGATTATTTAGGATTTGTGTTTAAAGGTGAATCGATCTCATTATCGTGATCTCATCACGATCCGATTCCCATTGCACAAATCCAAGGACATCATAATATATACATGCATATACACAATAGTTAATATAAAGTGATATATGCTAAAATATAATAAGCAAAAAGATTCCGTATCAAGTCACATGTGCCATCACTCACGTGATTGGCTTACTAGGCACCTATTACTAGCAGTTCACTCTTACAAATTTTCAAAGCGAAAGAAGGAGGTGAACACTCAAGCAACTGAAAACAAGACTTGCTAAAGACTTTGCTAAGGCTTTTTTTTCTCAATCTATTGCTTCTCAAAAGTTGTATTCTCTATTGAGAATTGAGGGGTATTTATAGATCCTAAGAGAATTCAAATTTGGGCTCCAAATTTTGAATTCTCTTGGGTTCCCGATGCTGGCAGTGCCACCGCCTGTCAGTGGCGGTGCCACCGTCTGTCAGTGTTTGACACTGACATTGTATTGGCGGTGTCACTGCCCAAGGCAGCGATGCCACCGCTTGCCTTCTCGGGACTTGGGCGGTGCCACCACCGGACCTCTCGGGTGTTGGGCGGTGCTACCGCCCAGTCCGACGGTACCACCGCACGAATTCTTGGGTTTTAGGCGGTGCCACCGCTTGACCTTACGGTTCACTGGTTGGGCTTAAAATCTTGCCCAAACCAAGTCATATTCGGGCCCAGTTGGCCCCTAACCAGGAAATAAGATTATTTCTTAATCCTAACCCTAATTACATGTAAACTACGAAATCAAGACATAGTCCTAAGCAGATCTTTTAACCGGCAACGTCAAGTTTCCTTCCGGCGAGCTTTTCTAGCGATCTTCCGACGAACTTCCGATACCCTCGGATTTCTTCTAGCAGACTCCCAGTAGACTCCCGGTCTTGTGGCGAGTTCAGTGAGTCTTTGGCGAGTAGCTAAACCTTCTCAGTGATCTCTGCGAACCTCCAACGATCTCTCCGGCGGACTTCCGAAACCTTTGGCAAGTCCCTGATTTCCTCTCGGTTGGTTCCGACAGCATCTCCGACGAATCTTCGGACTCTCGGCAGACTCTTGAACACCTATTGAACTTGACTATGGTAGAGTTGCTTTATGCCTTCAAGCTATCGTAGTTAATCCTGCACTCTTAACTCAATAATATGGATTAGATCAATTAATCCATCATTTGATTTCACCGTCAAAATCTGAGATTCAACAATTTTGACATGTTTTAGTTTATATCAATTTGTTATCACTTTTTACCTCATTCATCTTAATCTTAGAAAACTGATTTAAGATCGTATGAAAGAGAAATTGAATCTCATCACCATGAACAATACATCAGATTAATGAGTGGCAAACAGGCATTAGTATTTTTTTAAAGCATAGTTTGTTTCAATCTTCATCTTTTATGTGAATATTTTTATTGACCGGTAAAAGGGAATGTCATTTATCGAGTTTTATTATTATTCATTCTATACTATTTAGAATTTTTTATGGGATAAGAATAATAAAAAACTTATTACCATGATTATGATAAATGTGTCTCCTAAAATAAAGAAATAAAATTTCATATACCAATTTTGAGATGATGAATAAAGTGTAATGATGCTTAAGCTTTTGGGTTGAACTAATGTTTGACTTGGTATATATCAACCTTCACTCATCAAAAGTTGAGGATTCCAAATATCATCCAACATATTTTTAGAATGTGTCAACTAACTAATCTAATAAAGACTTGATAATTGATCGCAAGATATTAAGTTTGAATCCTGCCTTCAAACACTTACCTTTCATTAAAAAAAAAAAAATCAAATGCAACAATTCTTTTCCCACATTTTACACCAAAGAAAACTAATTAGCAATTCTTTTCCAAAAAATAAAAAGAATGTGCAAACAAAATATCCATAATTGAGTAGGTAGCATTTATTGAGAAACAGTTTTGACAGTTCTTCAGCTGTGCCCAAATGAAATAGAGGATTGGTCTTCTTTTTTCGTTAAAAATTAGATTAAATGTTGAATAAATTAATTAACTCAAGTATTTTTTTGGTATTGGGTAGCTCACTCACACAAGAAAATTTTTATCTCCCAACAAAAATGTATAATTGATCTTAAAAAAAAACAAAAATGTTTGGCTGCAAACCAATTGATACACATATTTGTACAAAATCATATGTTGGGAGATGATATAGAAGACACTATAGTAGATAGAAGGAGATTTCAAAGATTTATTGAGAAACTCATCCATTTATCCATTCAGGATCTGATATTGCTTATGTAATTAGTGCAGGAAGTCAATTCATGCATTTCATTAAAAGAGGTTTGTACAGAAGCAGTTCACATAATTTTCTGATATTTGAATACCAACACAAGAAAAGATATCTTATTTAGAAAAAAATGAGAATTTTAGCTTCGAAGCCTACACTAATGCAGATTGAGCTAGATCAATAGTTGATCGATGATCAACCTCTACCTATTGTACCATCTTAAGGAAAATTTAGTGATGTGAAGCAGTAAGAAACAGTAAGTTGCTCGATCTAGTGCAGAAGTAGAATTCATAGTCATGTTACATGATATTTGTGAGTTGTTATGGTTGAAAATAATTCATAATGATCTGATAGTAAAATGGAAAGGAAATATGAAACTATATTGTGGTAATAAGTCTTGTATGCATAATCAGGTACAATACGAAAGAACAAAATATGTTGAAATGGATCAAAATTTTATTTAAAAAATTTAGAATGTGGATTGATCTCTATTTCCTATTTGTCAATAGAAGGTTAACTCGCGATATTCTGATTAAATGTCTTCCAAGTGGTTCCTAGTAAGATATTATTGGCAAGATAGGAATTAAAGTTCTTTAGTCATTAGCTTGAAGGGAAATATTGACTAATTTAAAAGACTTGGTTATTTTTTTTAATAAATTACTGATTGTGAAGATTATATGTCCTTTTTCTGGTGTAAATTATTATATTGATTTTCTAGAAATCACTCGATTTTGAGGAAACTACCATTTCAATTTCAAAGAGATTACTTTCCCAATTTCATATAGATTAGTTTTAATTTTTTAGGAGATTAGTTTCCTGGTTTTATATTATGTATTTTCTCTATTTGTTGAAGTTGTACATTGCAAGTTATGTAAGTTTCTCATAATTGAATTCCTTTCTGCATTAAATTAAACTTTTCTGTTTAAGAAAATTTAATTTTGAGTTTTGATATAATTAGGAGTTTTATTAAATTAATGTAGGATATCACTTTAGAGATCGAGAGAAAAAAGAATGGTGATTAATAAAACATTCTAGAGACACTTTTGTTATCTATACTACTTGATAATCATTAAAGTGTGCCATCACCTTTTGAACATCTTCTTACTACTATTTTTAAAATTTTTCTTCAATTCAAATGGCTCATAAATTTTTTTGGTCATGTACGGTTTCATATCCAACTCACAAAATAATTTCTTTTCAAAAAATTATATCAAGCTTTAAGAAATCTGCAAAAGTATCTTGTCATGCCATTACACAAAATGTTGAATAAGGAGGAAGAAAAACCATATTTCGAAAATACATCAAATCTATTTGTTCTGCCATGTGTGGCAGCCAATTTGCTGTTTTATTTCTTAAAACTATTGTAAAATGACTGATCCAACACTTAATGTTGTTTCAGAATTTAATAGAGATTGGATTTTGAGATTTATCGTTATCCAATGCAAAATATTTATCATGATATCAAAACAGGTTGTCCGTCAAATCCTATATCTATTACTCTGTATAACCAAATAACATTATAATTTCTTTTTACCAGTGTGGCGCAGAAGCCTTATCTTACATGTTGGTCAATCAAGACTTAACACCTAAATCTGAGTTAGTTAGATCTGTCACACCAGTACGAAAGAATAATTTTGGAGTATTTTCGACTCAAGAATTTAGAAGCTTCTATGGCTAAAACATTCTTTAGTTGAACCCTTTTACTAATATGAGATTCAAGGTGACCACATGAAATACGCCCCTGATACTAGCATTGTAGGTGTCACCAGGAGTTGTGAAGAACTTGCTTTGGGGAAATGGTTTTAGAGGATCCAGTTTTCAAAGTGTGACGACTTCGTCAAGATGTTTGGGTTTGACACATAACTAAAGCGAAGTGTACCATATGCAATGGGGCCAGTTCTAGTGAAGGCGTTGTTTTGGCTCACTTGACATGAACATCCACCAACTCCACCCTTTTCTTTTCTATTTTTCTTTTTCTTTTTTTCTTTTTTTTTGACATCCTTGCCACATAGTTGTCTTCCCCCCATAAACATATATACATCACAAGAGGGCTACTCATCTCTCCCTAAAGCAAGAGAGATGAAAGCCAACATCTCCATGATTGCGTTGCCATCCTGTGTAACTTTGTTTATGCAGGTTAAATCCGTGGGGACACTGTGAGATCGTTTCTGTAGGTAGGATATTGCCGTCCACCCTCTATTTTAGTTACATTGTTCTCGTCCACCAATTTAATGTATATGTAAAACAAAGTATTCATATATAAAAAATTAAAATAAAAAAATAGTTTTATTTCACTAAAGATAGACAAAATCGGATGACATATATTTTCTTTGGCTCATAATGTAACAAGCTTAAATTGTTGTCTAATTCAATGTATGTTAACCTTCATCATAGTTCCATCTGAAAATGTTAACAATGCAACTTCTTTGTATTGGTAAACTTGGGGAGCGATTTCATTGTCCCTAACCAACGCTGAGAGAGATGTCTCTGAGCTAATGAAAAGGTTTGGGAGCTTGCATTGAATCATGTTGAAAAGGATCTCTAAACGTGATGCCTAAGTCAAGTCTAATAAACCTGTCTATTGGATTTCTTTTTCTTTTTCTTTTTGAAAAGGAAAGAAATAGGAAAAAAAAATCCTCACATCCATTGACGGATGCTTGCTAACAAATAGAATGTTTGAAGAATAATGTATTAGGAATGGTAGATATAAAATCCTAAGTATATAAAATCCTAACTTAATAGTGACAAGACAACTATATATTAGTTTCGTTCAAATATCTTTTCCACAACTCAAGTTTAATGGGAGCACCCTCTGTAGATACATCAAATAGTTTACATTTAATAGAAATGGTTTTTTTCTCTAAAAGATGTTTCATTTTCAATAACCATACTTATATGTTAATTTATTTTCTACGATACCTTTCAATACAATAAATGTGCTTATGGTGCTTCTGAAGATAGGAGAAGTTTAATTTTCAACATTCTCTCTCTTAAACTTATTCCATCTAATATAATAAAAATAAACTCAATTACTCATTCTCAAAATAGATAAAAATCCTAAATAATTTAAATAAGGACAAGATCACTTAGACAATTACGATGTGATTACATAAAGTATGAATGAGGACACCCTAAAAGCGAGATATCCCTAAAAAATTATGAATGATGATAAACGTATTTGGTTAGAATTATTTTTCAATCCCAACAGATATGAGGGGTTTACGATGTATTATTGTGTAAAGGATTTGTAATTGTGTGATGAATTGTTATTCTGTCAATCAATATATGAGGCGTTGAAGACTTAAAAAGGTATGCTGTATGTTATGTGGTGCGTGTATAAGTGCAGGTGACATATCATTTTAAATAGTGACATTTGATGCTATTGAGAACAAGTTCAGTGATATGCAATTCTTTGCATGGTCTACATGCATGGCTGCAACGCAAACTTGGTTTTGCAGGGAGTTAGGGGATCCTCTTGCATTCTTTGAAAGTAGCCTAAACAGATGTGTCACAAAAGAAAGACGAAGAAAAGGAGACAAATGAAGAGAGAAGTTGCTGTTTAAGCTACAGCGAATCCTTTGGAGATCCAACTCCCACGCCCAAGTAGGTAGTGAAAGCAGAATCGAATGCTAAGAATGTGCAACGTGTTATTTCTCAAAGACTCTTGCCTTTGGAACCCACCCTCATCTGCTCCTTTGAAACCTGATTCGAAATCTATATACCGGTCTTCCTGTTGGCTACCCATTAACTGATCTGAATACATACAATTATTGAAATTGTCTAGCAAAAAATTGATTTAATATTCACTATTCTGAAGTAAAATTGTAATTGTTAATCATTATGACAACTAAGGTCTGTCATACCGAAGCATACTGCCTAGTACGGGCGGTACGTACAGGTCCGACAGGTTATTGGTACGCGGATCGTCTACTACCGGACGGTACGTATCGGTTTTTAACTATAGCATTGTAGCAGTGCACTGTAGTACTGTAGCAGTGCTCGGTACACCCGTACCGTATCGTACCGAGCCCAGGTCGAAATATCGGTATGGTACGATATTGTGAACCTTGGTGACAACAACAATCAGTCATTTGAAATATTGTTATAGCTTATTTTAACGGCATAGTCACGCATGCTACTAATATGGTGGATCGTTTGATCAACGTGTCTAAGTAGATAAAGCATTAGAGAGATGTAGCACTTAAATTGATATGACAATAGATCATCTAAGTATCATTGTTGGAGATAATGTTCATGATTTTTTATTTACACTTAATTTTGAATTATATAAAATATATATATGTATATATATATATATGTATATGTATATTTGTACATATATATGTATATATATATATACATATAAATACTTATATATATATATATATATATATACGGTTGAATCTTGGATTTTGATGATGAAGTCAATTGTCATTTGTTGATCTAATTTATATGTTGAGAAAAGTGTGCAGGATTAACTATGATGGCAGTAAGACATGCAGTAGGTGTTGTGTCGGAGTCAAGATCAAGATCACATTGGGAGTACGAGAGTTCGTTAGAAGTCCGAACGTTCGTCGGAAGTTTTGCGGGAACTATTTGAGAAGTCCAAGAGCTTGCCATAGAAGCTCGTCGGAACTCGCCAAGAAGATCGTCGCGAAGTCCAGGAGCTTGCTGGGAGTCCGCCGGAGCATCGCCGAGAGTTCATCGGATGTTCGTCGGATGTTCGCCGGAAGCTCACCGGAAGAAGCGATTGATGCACCAAAACACGAATTATAGTAATCATGTCTTAATTGTCATAGTTAGAGTGTAGATTAAGTTACGATTTCGAGGTAATCCCACTAATTTAATTAGGAGCTAACTGGGCCCTTAATAGACCCAAATTGGGCTAAATGGAACAGCCCATTCGACCCCTGAATTTCTGGCCAACAATGGCACCGCTAGGGCCAGCTGTGGCACCACCTGGGAGACTCAATCTCCTCGGAATTCTGGGTGGTGGCACTGCTTCAGAGACTCGGTCTCCCATGAATTCTGGGCGGTGGTACCGCCCCTGTCAAGCGGTGGTACCGCTAGAGCTCGGTCTTTGAGCTTTGTCAAGCGATCGTATCGCTAAAGCTCGATCTCTATCAGGAGGTAGTACTGCCCAATAATGGCGGTGGTACCTCCAGGGCCCTAGAAATCTGGGAGTGGACACTTTTATGCTCCATTTTTGAACTTATTGGGGTCTATAAAAATCCCACCCTTTCCTACATAAAAGGGCACCGAAACCTTGATATAATCTTAAGTCATTAAGGCCTTAAAGTGTTGTAAAAGCTAAAGTTCTCCTCTTTTTTTTCTAAGTCTTGGGATCATTCAAGAGAGGAGTGAAAAATTGTAAGGGTTGTCTCCTAAGCCTAGCAAAAGGAGAAAAGCTGTAAAAGGGTGGTTGGTCTTCGCCTATTGAAGGAAGGCCTCTAGTGGACGCCGGTGATCTCGTCAAAGGAGGAAGCCGATAGTGGATGTAGGTCACGTTGACCGAACCACTCTAAAATCTCGGTTTGCATTTACTTTGAGTATCTTTCCTTTATAGCAAATTGCCTCTCCTCCTTACTCTACTTTAATCACGTTTTCATATGCTTTGATGAAAACATCTTTCGAGATCGGTTTTACTTGACGAAGACTTAACGAAATTGACATTTTTCACTTGTGTGATTTACCTTGCTACAAATCACCTTAGTCTTCTCTTGCTCTTTCATGAAAGGTTTCAAGTTCAAAGTTCTTCCAAAAAGGATTGAGTTGAAACCATTCTTGCGGAATCGGTTTCAATCGAAATAAGCTTTTAAACGTCGAAAGTTTTCCGCTGCACTAATTCACCCCCCCCTTCTCTTAGTGCGCTCTTGATCCTAACAATTGGTATCAGAGCAAGGTTCACTCTCGATTGCCTTAAAACCCAAGAGAGATGGCAGTTGCCGTGAACCAAGAGGGTCACTCAATTACACGTCTGCCCATGTTCAATGGGACGGATTACACCTATTGGAAGACTCGAATGAGGATCTTCCTTATTTCTATAGATTTTAAGCTTTGGAATATTGTAGAAAATAGATTTCAAAAGTCTTCTCTTCCAATGATCGATTGGAATGAATTGGAGAAGAATACTTTCACTCTAAATGCAAAGGCTATGAATGCCTTATTTTATACACTAGATAAAAACGAGTTCAATCGTGTTTCGATTTGTGAAACTGCTTTTGATATTTGGCACATACTCGAAGTGACTCACGAAGGCACAAGTAGAGTGAAAGAGTCAAAACTCAACCTTTTAGTACATTCTTATGAACTATTTCGAATAAAACCGAGTGAGACCATTCCATAACTCAAACTCCATAGAAATTAGAAAAATTCTTATTCTAGTTTTCTAATAGGTGTAATCCGTCCCATTGAACATGGTTAGACGTGTGATTGAGTGACCCCCCTGGTTGCCGACAAACGTCATCTCTCTTAGGTTTCAAACCAAAATGAGAGTGACCTTGATTTGATACCAATTATTATGATCAAGAATGACACTAAGAGGGGGGGGGGTGAATTAGTGCAGCGGATAAAAACGACAAATTTAATCAATTTCAAAAAACTTCATACGATAAAACTCTTAGTTCGACGAAAACCATTTCGAAAAGGCATTTGACTCGAATAAGTTTCTAAGTGAGTAGAAAGGAGGGGATTGGACAGTTTGCAATAAAGTAAAGTAGAATGTAGTAAAAGTAAAGTACGCACCAAGAAGAGAACACGCCAATTTTATAGTGGTTCAATCGTCCAACCTACATCCACTCCCAATACCTCCTCCAATGAGGTTATCGGTGTCCACTATTGATCTTTCTTGAAGGGCAAAGATCAATCACCCCTTTATAGGACTTTCATAAGTGGCTTACTCTCCTCTTACAAACTTTCACCCTTAGAAATGATGGAGGTGAACTCTCAGCTTTTGCAAGCTATTTCACTATAGTTTCGGTTCAATTCTTATCACTTCTTTGTGTTTTACTAGTTGAGAAGTAAGGGATATTTATAGCCCTCAATTGGCTTTAGAATTGGAGCTAAAAAGTGTCACATCCCCGATTTTCGGAGTACTAGCGGTACCACCACTTGTAGACTGACATTGGGTGGTACGATCGCCCAGTCTAGCAGTACTATCGCTTGACAGAGTCTTGAGCTCTAGCGGTACCATCACCTAATAGCATTAATTATCGATGGTACCACCACCCAGTCTGGGCGGTACCACCACCCAGGCTTCTTAGAGACTTAGCCCCGGTGGTTCCACCGCCCTATAGGGTTCAGCAACTTGTTTGGGCCTTGAATCCAACCTAAACCAGTCTAATTATAGGCCCAATTGGCCCTTAATAGGTTTAATGGGATTAACTCTCAAACCTAACCCTAATTATGTGCTAACTTTAATTTTTAAGACATACACTAAACAAACAAGTCTGGTAAGTCTATGTTTCTTCCGACGAGCTTTCGGGGATCTTTTGGCGGACTTCCGATGATCTCTCGGCAATCTTCCAATAGACTCCCAGTAAGCTCCTGGACTTCACGATAATCTTCTTGGTGAGTTCCGATGAGCTTCTTTGGCAAGCTCCTGGACTTCTCGTCCAATTCCGGCAGCACTTCTAATGAACCTCCGGACTCCTAACGAACTCTCAAACTCCCAACTAATTCTCGATCTTGACTCTAGCACTTCATTTTACTTTATGCCTTGATCACTATCATAGTTAATCCTGCACACTTTTCTTAACATATAGATTGGATCAAACAATTTACTAATTGATTTCATCATCAAAATCTGAGATTCAATAAAACCAAGCATCGATTAGACTAGAGGTGGACTCAGAGGAGTGCCACACTGTCATAGAGGCAGATCTACCAATCACGAAGAAAGGGATGCAGATGAGAGGCGATAGATAGTAGGGCCATGGGCATGGCAGCGCCATGGTACTTTAGAGGCGGGACTTCCGTGAAATCATCAATCCCTTGCTCTCACAGGGAGAGAGTGCTTAGTCATGAAATGGGTCGAGAAGGTGGAGAATGCAGAGGCAAACTCCAAGTACCAAGACAAGGCTGAAGGGTAGAGGCCAGGAAACTTCGTAAGACCGATGTCAATGAGCTTCTCATCAAGATAGCCGAAAGTGGAGGACTTCGGGTCGATGTAAAAGTGCACGACCAAGGAACGAAGCAGGTAGTATGCGGTGCTGTACCTTTACTACTTAGTGGAGTAGGCAGTTGAGTTGATGGAGAAGATGGTACAATCCTCGAAGTGACCAAAACTATTTGAGACTTACTCCAAGTTAGGGTGAAAACTTTATGCATTCTAGAAGTTCGATGGCATTGGGAAGGTGAGTTACAATAACTAACCCAATACAAGGAGTGCAAACACTTCAAGTGCTTCATAAGTGTGAGCAAAGAGTAAGCGAAGGCCAGTAACCATCTCGATGTATGAAGTACAACTCTCGAGGAGGCAGGCGAAGTCAAGTAAAATTTGCCTTCTCAACTCTTAAGAGAATGGGCGAAACCGAGTACCCCAATTCTTTTATCTATCCAATAGAGGAGCTCTACACATGTTCAAAGACCCTTCAAAGAAACCAAATGAAAGACAATAGTTGTCAAATCCTCACCAATGGTAATTAGTGCCATTGAGAGTAGATTATCCACTTCATTTTCCAATAGAATGCCAATCGAAAGTGAAAGTGATGTGAATCTACTTGGAAGTGATAACTAAGTGAAAGAAGAGTCGATGGCAAATTTTGTAGAGGAATGACCCAAAAAACTTCAAAAGTTTATGAGGCGATGCTCGTTAGAGCTCCAATAAGCATCCACCTAGTTCAAGCGGCATAAGGCATTTGAGAGACTAGTGCATATACTAAGGATGGTCTTTTCCTTCATTTGAAAGATCCACAGGAACCAACAAGGATCAACAAAACTCAGCCAACCCCACATTAGAGTCAGAGTCATTAGCGAGTTGAAGTAGCATGGCGGATTAAAAGTTTAACTACTTAACAACAATAGCGGAGAGCAGTTGGGAGCCAAGAGGCATATTGCAGCTAGAGCAAAAGATTAAAGACTCAACAAAAGCAAGGAGTTGCAGCGTTGGCAAAGGCTTCAACGAGGATGTCAAAGGAATAAGTGGGGGAGAATGTCACGGACAAAATTGTAAATGGGGTATTCTACGTAATGTTTATGTATGTCCATGTCTTTTGGTTTGTTTATGCTTTGCACAACATGTAAAGGGTTGGCAATGGGCTTAGCAACCCCATTTTCTTTTAGTCTGTAGTAGACCATTTTGAACCATTTGTTGTGCGACCATTCAGAGCTTGTAAAGTCTATTTGTAATTTGTATTGGCTATGAAGTGTTTACTGAAATGATTATTTGTGGATCCCAAGTGAGACGCTTTCTTTAACCCGTTTTCTCTTTTGTAGGTCCTAAGAGACCATAGGAGATTTCGGAGAGGCTGATATCTGTGGATGAATACACAAAGGTGCCGCACGACTTAGGCAAAACCAACTAAGTCCGTGATAGCCCAATATAAAGGACTCAAACATAGAACTTGGTTATAACTCAGCTCCTGCCATACAACGTCTTACGCCATTGCTTGGTCATTATAACTACTTATTTATTGCTACCGCATCATATTAGTAGTGGCTTTGTCGTTAGTAGTGGCTTGTCTGCTTGTCTAGTAGTTACTTGTTGAGTAAACAACTCCTGTCTTACCCTGCCAGAAGAGAATGTAAACCTTGCCTTGCCCCCTATGAGAAGAGAATGTAAAACTCTCCCATGTGGGGAGAAGAGAATGTAGAAATAAACCTGTAACATCCCCCATTTTTAAAAATTTTATAAATGCTTAGTTTGTAAATATGAGGATTAGCTAATAATTCTTTTGTATTAAATAATTTTATATTAGAAGTTTATGACTAGGGACCTAAATGTGAATATTAAAAATTTGAGATGATTTATGCAAGATTCAGATTTAAGTTAAAAAATAATAATAATAATGATGGACAAGTGTCACTAGCTAACCTAAGTATGCCACCAATTTTGGTTCTATGGATGACACATAGCCCCTTTTCATGTATGTTTGTCACATTGCAATTAGCCAAAAGTAATTAAATGAGAGATTAAAGGAAACTTAACCAAATAGGGATTCTTGCTGCAATGTTGGTTTGAGATGAGAAGGGAATTGAAGAAGAAGAAGAAGAAGAAGAAGAAAAAGCTTTGCTTTGGCTTGAGGTTTTGCATCAATTGCATACTTTTGGGACTCAAATTTGTTTAAGGCAAGTGTT
>LVTN01001310.1:66700-84748 GCA_001649415.1 Musa itinerans
TTGATAGGTTTTTGTTGTATAGTATACTTTACTTCTGATTGTAATGTTAAGGATATGTTAATACTTATGTGTTGTAAAAGTTTAAAGGATCGCTCATGTTTATGGAATGATAAGTTTAAGTTATATAAGGATATGAACTCATGGTAAATATTATCTTTTTGTGATTGTATATATTTCTATGATTATGGATTTATGTTGTGGTTGATATTTAGTTGAGTTGGCCTTTTGGTTTTATGAATCTCTGAGTGAAGTAGAGTAAGACTTATGAAATGTACAGGTTTATGAATTGTGAATATTGATTTGAATGGTTCTTAGTATCCTCAAATTGTTAGATTGGATCCTGGATCGAATTGACGATGAATTATAATATTATTGATTTTAGATAAGATCACACCTTCTGAATGCGATAATTTGGGGGGGGCATGACAAAACCCTGGCCATGAAATTGGAAATCAAAGAAGATATCTCTCGCATGTCAAAAAGAAGTAAACAAACCACATTGCTTCTGTTGCCTTGCTTGCTTCCTTTGCTGACATGAATTAGGGGTTAACGTAGCAGTGTACTTCAGTTTGATAATTTGACACATTCAATGAGCCTGGCTTAAACTAAGAGAATGGCTTTTGCCTTATAGTTTGTGATTCTGATGCTCCCGTTAGTGAGTTCTGCACACTGAACCTCTCGTCTTATTAGTTTAGGTTCCTTCTTTCGCGGTTGCTTTATCACTTGTTTGCGTTCCCTTGCTTTCTTTCGATCTACCCGTAGAGATACTTGATACTTTACTTGGTACCCTTGCTAGTTCCAGTCAACCTTCAACTCGCTAATGGAGCTCAACCTCGACTTGCTGTTTACTGCTGGCTTTACCTCACTCTACCACTTGTTCTTGTTCCGGCTAACTAACTAACACTGTTGGATTGAATCGAGTGCCATGCTTAATATGGAATTGATTAAAAACAGAGCCTTACTGCTGTGCCATAACATTACTACTTCTAATCATAGAAATGAAAGTCTTTTGAACAAGTGCATTAGCCATTATGAAAGCAACAAGCATTAGCGAGTTTTCAGTTCGCCCTAAGCTTACTCTTAGGCCGATTAAGTAAAATCAAGAGTGCTTCAACAAAAGAGAAAGAAAGTCAGTTAAAGAAAAGGGCGCCTCAATCAAGTCGACTCTTCAGCAAATGTGAGCTCTTTTTGATTGACTGCTTCAAGTTATTACCAAGTCTTATGTCCATACTCTAAAGCTAACTAATGCATCCGCTCAAGGAGAACCAGACTAACGTGCAAGTAAAGTAAACAAAACAGGATCGAGATCAAAAACAGGATTGAAAGCTGTTCGTTCTATAGGCAATGAAATTCTTGACTTTGTGTTCTTGACATCATCGAGTTATTAACCGCTCACGCGAGCTACGCCTTGATACAACACATATCCCACTCTTTCAATTCCACTTGTATTTCTATTTGATGTGGCCATTCTCTTCATTATGTGGATAGAGCTCCGTTCTCTTCTTTTGGATTCCATTATGCTTACGTGAGTCTTAAAAAGCAAATTGATAGGGCATATTTTGGGCCCAAGACACATCACAGCCGACTCTACATGCTAGGTCAGAATCTATACCAAGGCGCTGCTCGACCCGCGTACCACCACGCCAACCCGAGAGTCTACCAGGGAACACTCCACACGCCAAGTTAGAATCCATACCGAGATGCTATTCAACATGTCTCGTCCCGAGAGCTCGGGACGGTAACATCTGACGTCGCTCCGTGTGTCCCGAGACAGCAGCCGGTCAGAAGCGTCATCCCTCGAGGATCAGCATGCAATCGACCCTCACACAATGGTATAAAAGCCCTTGGCTAGCATCCGGCCAGAGAAAAAAGAAAAAAAACAATTGAACCTATCACTAACTTGCTCGTCGGAGGGGCCAAAGTCGGGAATCACCCGACGAGGGTCATTTTTGCAGGAAAGTGGCCACCCTCGACCCACGAGCGTCCCAACCTTGGAAGTCGCCGACCGATGTCCCCACGGCGAGCCATCAACCAGCACCCGAACTCAGAAACGCTAATCAACACCCCATCGCGAGGGTCCGGTCGACCTCGGCATCCAGCTCAGCCGACAGAAGACTCCTGACATTGACCCGTGGACCAAGCCGCGCTGACTCATCAGTCATGGCACATTTGTTCACCAACATTTTGGCGCTAGAAGGAGGGCCATATCACAAGAGCATCCCGCAAGAGCTTTCCCCGAGGGAGAACCACTGACCGGTCACCCCTCGGTCAGACCCGGAGATCAGCCCCTCCCCGTCCCCAGAGATGGGGGGATCCCAGCCTCGATGCCAAATCGTTACTGGCGCTTATTTAACGACCCAAGGTTGTTGCCCCCTGGACTTGCCGCAGGACCCTCGGCCGTCACCCGAGGCATTCCTTAGCCTGACCAAGCAAGTGCAAGCCATGGCAGGGATGATGCAGACGCTTGTTGTAGTCATTCCCCAGATCGTGCAACTAGTAGCTTCCTCGACTGACCCGACCCGGCAAAGGCCAAAAAGGGAGCAGGTCGGGACGGGAGAAGCCCGAGAGCATACGATGGACCCGAGAAGTCTGCTCGAGCAGAGCATACCTGCACCCCACCGAGTCACACTGCCCCGCTCTAAACCTGACACCATATCGTCTGACTTGGCAGACGACTCGTTCAAGGCCTAGTTGTCCCGGGTCAACCAACGCTTGGATGAGTTCCAGCACGAGTTCTGAAAATTGTGGAGCAAGTCCAACGAAGGCGACTCGGGTGGATCCCCTTTTACTTAGGAAGTATAGGACAAGCCGGTATCCCTCAACTTCAGGCTGCTGGCATTGGAGACATATGACAGCGGGTCCGATCCCGCGGAACATGTCTCTGCATTTCGGGCTCAGATGGCCCTCTATGGCACCCCCGATGCACTGATGTGCCGAGCATTCCCGACCACCCTCAGGGGACCAGCACGAGCGTGGTTCAGCCAGTTGCGCCAATTTTCAGTCTCATCCTTCGATAAGCTCGCTAGGGAGTTTGAGCAGAACTTCCTCACCAGCGTGCGACCTAGGCCTTCCATGGCCACTCTGCTTGAGTTATCTCAGCGCAAAGATGAGTCTCTTTCTTAGTTTGTGGCATGCTTCGCCACTGAAATTCGGGGATTCCCGGATGCTCACCCCTCTTTAATCATGCAGGCATTTTTGATGGGCTTAAAGCCTTTGAGGTTCTTCTAGTCGCAGATCCAGAAGCCATGAGTAACCATCTCCGAAATGCTCCAGCGCGCCAACCAGTACATCACTGCCGAAGCTCTAGTGGCGGGAAAGCGCATTGACGGCAAGAGGCTATGAGTGGAACAATCTCGGGGGACGACCTCAGCAACCTCGACGTAACCCCGCCGAAGGCCTGACCAACAAGAGCTACTGGTCCCGAGGCCCCTGCCTCTCCCCCTGAACACGTCTCGTACCGATATCTTTCTCTAAATCAGAGAGAAGGGTCTCTTACGACCACCCAATCCCATAAAAACTACTCACAAAGATTGGTCCAAATATTGTAGGTTCCACCGGGACTATGACCATGATACGGAGGACTGCCATGACCTCCAGAATCAAATCGAGGAACTAATCCGAAGAGGTTACCTCGGGCGCTATCTCAAGGAACCCAAGGAAGCAATTCCACGCCCCAAGGGGCCCATCGATAGACAAATCGATGTTATTTTCAGAGGACCAGCGGCCAATGGTAGCAGCTCAATAGCGAAGAAGGCCAACGCCCAGAGCACGGTCGAGAAATGTCCCCGACCCAAGCTCGAGCTAGAAATCACCTTCGGGGTCAAAGAAGTCAAGCACGCCCATCATGACGATGCTTTGGTGATCTCAATCCGGATCGCCAACGCTCGAGTCAAAAGGGTGATGGTCGACACCGGGAGTTCCGTCGACGTCCTTTACCTCGACGCCTTCAAGAAGCTCGGCCTGACCAAGGAGGACCTCACCCCCATGACGTCAGCACTCACTGGATTCATGAGGGATTCCATCTCCCCGCTCGGGACCACCGTTCTCCCTATCACCATTGGGGAAGAGCCGAGAGCGAAGATGATAATGACCACCTTCATGGTAGTCGATCTGCCCTTGGCCTACAACGTCATCCTTGACTAACCGACCCTCAACAAGTTAAAGGCGGTGGTATCCACGTACCACAAGACCATCAAGTTTCCGACCTCAGCGAGAATCAGGGAATCTCGAAGTGATCCGGGAGAGTCAAGGCGATGCTATCTTATGACGGTTACTCTCCCAAGGAAATCACGCCCCCATCAAGTCCCCGACCCCCATGAGGAACCTGTAGCACCGATGCGGTTGGAGCCTCCCGAGCAACTCATTGAGGTACCCCTGAAAAGGAACCGGCCCGATCTGGCCATCAAGGTTGGGACAACGCTCCCTGAAGTAGATCAGCTCCACCTCATCGATTTCCTGAGGAAAAATGCTGATGTGTTCGCATGGTCCCCCGAGGAGATGCCCGGGATTGACCCGAAAGTGACCCAACACTAGCTCAACATCAACCCCGAGGCTTGGCCAATGAGGCAAAGACCAAGGAAGTTCGCTCCCGACCGACAGAAGGCGATCAACGATGAGGTCGACCGCCTTAAAGAGGTGAGATTTATTACCAAGGTAAAATACCCTCGGTGGCTATCAAATGTAGTTCTCGTTAAGAAATCTAATGGAAGCTAGAGGATGTGTGTTGATTACACCGATCTCAATCGCACATGCCCCAAGGATTGCTATCTGCTTCCCAGGATAGACCAACTAGTCGACGCCATCGTGAGCTATAAACTCCTTACGTTCATGGACGCGTTCTCGGGCTACAACCAAATTCGAATGGCGACTCAGGATTAAGAGAGCACCGCCTTCATCACTAACCGAGGAGTGTATTGCTACAAAGTGATGCCCTTCGGTCTGAAGAACGCTGGGGCGACTTACCAAAGGATGGTCGATAAACTGTTCAAACACCAGCTCGGGAGGAATATGGAAGTATACGTTGATGACATGATCGTAAAGAGCAAGGCCGTAAGCGCGCACTTGACCGACCTGGCGGAAACATTCCAAACGCTCAAATGATTCAACATGCATCTGAATCCCACGAAGTGCATCTTCAGGGTTAGGTCGGGGAGGTTCCTTGGTTTTATTATTCACCAACGGGGGATAGATGCCAACCCAGAAAAAGTTCAGGCCGTAACCGAGATGCAATCCCCCCGCTCGGTCAAGGAGGTGCAGTGACTCGCCGGGAAGTTGGCAGCACTTAGTAGGTTTGTGTCGCGTTCGGGCGACAAGTGCCTCCCTTTCTTCCGGGCTCTGCGACAAGCCGACAATTTTACATGGACCTTGGAATGTGAAGAAGCCTTCGAAAAGTTGAAGGCATGCCTCGCCCGCCTGCCCCGACTCACCTCGCCCAAGCCAGGCGAAACCCTTGGTCTCTACTTGGCGGCCTCAACGCAGGCAGTTAGCTCGGTGATAGTTCGAGAGACGCCACCAACACAGCAACCCATATACTACGTCATCCATGTCCTCATCGGGCCCGAGGCGCGGTACTCCTCGATCGTGAAGCTAACCCTCGCACTTAGGAAGACGACCCAAAAGTTGCGGCCCTATTTCCAAGCTCACACAGTTAGAGTGATCATCGACCAGCCATTGCGACAAATCCTTTCCAACTTTGACGCATCAGGTCGGATGCTATGCTGGTCGGTCGAGCTCAGCAAATTCGACATTCAATACTCCCCCAGGACTGCCATCAAAGCTCAGGTACTGGCTGATTTTATCTCTGAGCTAACTCCTAAGGACCACGCTATTGGGTAGGAGAACAACGGGAGCACCTGGACCCTACACATGGATGGCTCGTCCATTGCCAAAGCCGCCAGGGTCAGGCTTATCCTCAAAGGCCCGTCCGATGAAACCTATGAGAGGTCGCTCTAGTTATAATTCCGAGCCACCAATAATAAAGCCGAGTACGAGGCACTACTTCATGGCCTATGCCTCACCTAGGAGATGCATGTGGACAACCTCGAAGTCTTTAGTGACTCCCAGCTTGTGACGGGACACGTCAATGGGAGCTACGAAGCCCGGGACCCAATGATGGCATTATACTGGATGGAGGTGAAGCGGCTCGCCCATCGCGTCAACCGCCTCTCGATCACTAGAATATCTCGAGCGCAGAACACGCGGGCCGATGTGTTGGCCAGATCAACCTCTACTCGCAGCCCAGAGTTGACCCCAGCAACCGAGTCCGTAACGGTACCGACAATGACGACTCACAATATCGCCGAGATGGAGGTGCCACCAAGTTGGATAGAGGAAATCCTCCACTTCAAGAAGGATGGAACGAAGCCCGATGACTCGATGACCGCTAGACGGTTAAGACACACCCAAGCCTGGTACTGCATCGTCGACGGGAAGCTATACTGAAGGGCTTTCTCTCAACCTCTCCTGCGTTGCTTAGCGCCATCAGAAGTTGAAACGGTCCTCGCCGAGCTCCACGAAGGGATCTGTGGGGAGCACATCGGGGGACGAACCTTGGCCTTCAAGACTCTCATGCAAGGGTACTACTGGCCGACCATGCGCCGAGATGCCATGTCATACGTGCAGTAGTGCCAACAATGCCAGAGGCACGCCCAACTGCAACATCAACCAACAATCCCTCTCACCCCGATGGACGTAGCCTAGCCCTTCGCCCAATGGGGGCTCGATCTCCTTGGACCCTTCCCCCCAGCATTGGGACAACGACGCTTTCTTATAGTCAGGGTCGACTATTTCATAAAGTGGGTTGAAGTCGAACCCTTAGCCTCCATTACCGAGAAGAAAATCCAAGGCTTCACATGGAAGAACATCATCACACGCTTCGGGATCCTGAGGGCTATCATCACCGACAACGGAGCTCAATTCAACAATGCCAAGTTCAAAGCCTATTGCCAGTCATATGGGATCCAGTTGAGGTTCAGCTCGGTCGTGCACCCCCAAACTAATAGCCAGACTAAAGTAATGAATTGGGCGATTTTGGAGGGCCTTAAGAGGAGGGTCTCGGGAGTCTCCGTTTAGCCTGGCGTATGGGACTGAAGTGGTCCTTCCGCTTGAGATGGTGTTCTCAACCCTATGCACCTCCAACTACAAACAAGAAGGCTCCGAGGAGGGCCTACGAGCGAACCTAGACCTTCTCGAAGAAAGAAGAGCCAAGGCATATCTGCGTACCCTGGAATACAAGAAGGCAACGACTCAGATATACAACCGCAAAGTTCATCCACGGCCGATCAAGGTCAGGGATCTCGTACTCCGAAAAGCAGACGTGAGCGACCTGACACGAGCAAGAGGAAAACTCGCACCTAACTGGGAAGGCCCCTACCGAGTCTACGACGTGGTCCGAGAAGGGACCTACCAACTCGAGACTATGGAGGGAAGCCCCCTCCCGAGAACATGGAACGCGACGAATCTAAAAAAGTTCTACCCATGAAAGAAGTAAGTCGGGGTGCATAGAAGACATGTGTTGCACAAAGCATGCGCATTCACAACTGAGAAAGGCAAGTCAAAATTCCAAAACAAGAGTGTTCTTTGATGAAAAAGAAATACACATTGTGGTCAGGCGGTACAGTCCCAAAACCCGACCCGACCAGGACAAAAGAAAAAAGAAGAAAAAAGGGGGAGCACAACCCTTAGCTCAGAGGAGGGGTCTCGGGCCCGTCATCAAAAGGGACATTCACCGGCATGTCAACATCTTGATCCACCAGATGGTCGGCGAACGGGTCCGACTCCATCTCTAGGTTCGGGTACTTCGCCCGACAGCGAGCACAGGCCACCCGGTACTTGAACTCATAGGTGGCCCGCCCCGACCTCACCAGGCCGCGCTCGAACCCGGCGGATGCCTTGTACTTAGCAATCGCCTCTTTGACCTTCTTGGGCAGCACCAGCCACTCCTCCTTTAGGACTGCTTCAGCGGCCCAAGCCGAAGACCTAGTGATCTCGACATCGTGGGAGAGGGTCAGCAGCTCATCATCCAGTGTCCGGATACGTGACCGACTTTCCTCCAGCTCAGTCTTCAAACGGCTCACCTCCTCACCCAGAGCTGAGGCGCGCTCTTCGGCCACGGCAATGGCCTCCGGGCCCCCCCCGGCCTTCAGCTCCAGGTTCTCCAAGAGAAGGGTAGCGTAGGTGTCCGACTGATGCTCGATCACCCACCTGGAGTCGAGGACCGTTAAGACTCACGCAAGAAAGGATCAAGCAAGGAAAGGAAACCGCCACTGACCCAGACGAGTGACTTGGCCGCCCGATCCGCTAGCACGTTAGAGGGGGAGCAGTAAAGATCCTTAGCCATGACTGGATGAAGTGCCCCCCGGATGAACTCCTGAGCAGTTGCCCCGTCACCCCAGATGCGACTGTCAGCCTTGAGGGTCGCCCACCGAGAGGCATAGGGGGTGACTAGCTCCTCAGCTAGAAGGTTGGCCATGTTCAGGGCCTGGTACTGCTCACCTTCAGCCCAAGAGCAGACGCGACACAACTCCTGCATCAACGTTGGGCACGTCGACGCCCTCCTGGAAGGGTCACTGCCAGATGACCTGGCCGCCCCCTTTCCCCTCGCACTCCCTGAACCCTCACCTTGGGAAGCAGCTCCGGACGATTCCGAGATGGCCCTCGCGCGGGCAGCCAGGTCCGTGGGCGTCTTCCGGGCCAAGGTCTTCGCCTTCTTTAGGGGGCAACCCGCCGTTGGAGACCTAAGCGTCCTCTTTGGTGTGCCCTCCTGGGGGGCACCCCCAGCTCCGGGACCCTCCCCGTCCCAAGGCAGTGGCACAACGGCCTTGACGCTAGGCGTCCTCTTCACCGATCGAAGATCCACCATCTCTGCAAAAAACATCGGTCGGTCAGGTAGTTCGGGACGAGCGGACGATCCGTCATATGCGAATGGCCATACCCCCAATGGCGGGGCTCAGTTCTACTTCGACCATCTACTCCTCGGTCATCTCCTTGATTGCCCGAGAAGAGGAGAGGATACCCCTCAGCCGATCCACGACCGTTGTTTCTCCGGCAAAGAGCAACAGGGAGGTATTATCAATGGTCCGAAAGGTCCACCCAATGCTGAAACCCCACTCTTGACTACAACTAACAAAGAATAAGCGCTTCTTTCAACCTTTGTTATTGGAAGGCGCACCGTTGATCTTAAAACTGTTGTAGGCGGTCAGGTAATACCCGCCTTGCCCCTTACACAAGCGGAAGCAGGCCAGGAAGAGGACCCGGGATGGCTCGATCCTAGCCCCCCAACACTCCCAGATAAAGGCCACCAGATAGCGCTAGGAGTTTGGCGACACCTAGGACGGCGATATTCTCCAGTGACGGAGGCAATCCCCGATGACAGGGTGCATCAGGAGCCCCAGCCCCGCCTTTAGGGCCCCCACGGTCATCCTGAACCCATTGGGAAACTGATCGTACGACCACTGCCCAGGCCGAGGGGCGTGAAGGTCATAACATTCCGGGATGCGATAACGATCCTAGAGTACCATCAAAAGGTCCTCGGTCACCACCGAATCCACGTTGTGCCACAACTTGAGAGCTTCAAGCACGATAGAGCTCCCTGAGGCCTCCGAGGAAGCACTACTAGAGGACACACTAACGATTTCATCTCGCGGGCCACTAGAGGAAGAAGACGAAGAAGGTGAAGAAGGTGAAGGAGATGAAGGCAAAGAAGGCAAAGATGAAGACGAAGACATCCTGACCTCAAGGTTGCAAGAAAGAAGCCAGGGCGCGGGACGAAGGACTGAAGCAAAGGTGATGGCAACCATTCTGGAAGGAACTTATAAAAGACGGGCTACACCGCTGTGAGACGACGATTAGTCTTCCCGAGGAGAGAGATAGTCACAGCATTTAAGGCCCATCATAATCCCTCGGATCCGCTAGATTCGCCAACCTCATAGCTCCCGCCAGAGGCGTCTCGTCACTCAAAACAAAAGGTTTCCCGCCAGGTCCCACATCGCTCCACCCGGCTCGCCACATGGCACGATGGTGTCCGGGCAAGACTCGACGTACCGCTCAACGACACCACTCGGCGCTCAGGTTCAGCTCTTGCCCAGGTCACTCCAGATCAGCTCCCGACTTGTGACCCATCGGCATAAAAACCTGAGCCCGAGCATAGTCGCTCGACCCATAAGTTCAACTCCTGCCCGGGTCACTCCAGATCAGCTCCCGACTTAAGACCCATCGGCACAAAAACCTAAGCCTGAGCTTAGTCGCTCGGCCCACAGGTTTAGCTCTTGCCCGGGTCACTTCGGATCAGTTCCCGATTGGCAACCCGTCGACATAAAAACCTGAGCCTGAGCTTAGTCGCTCGGCCCATAGGTTCAGCTCCTGCTCAGATCGCTTCGAATCAGTTCCCGACTTGTGACCCATCGACACAAAAACCTGAGCCCGAGCTTAGTCACTCGGCCCACAAGCTCAGCTCCTGCCTGGGTCACTCTAGATCAGTTCCCGACATGCGACCCATCGGCACAGAAACCTGAGCCCGAGCTTAGTCACTTGGCCCACAGGTTTAGCTCTTGCCCGAGTCGCTCCAGATCAGCTCCCAACTTGCTACCCATCGGCACAAAAACCTGAGCCCGAGCTTAGTCACTCGGCCCACAAGTTTAGCTCCTGCTCGGGTCTCTCCATATCAGCTCTCGACTTGCGACCCATCGGCACAAAAACTTTAGCCCGAGCTTAGTCGCTCAGCCCACAAGTTCATCTCCTGCCCAGGTCGCTCCAGGACAGCTCCCGACTTGTGACTCATCGGCACAAAAACCTGAGCCCGAGCTTAGTCGCTCAGCCCACAGGTTCAACTCCTGCCTGGGTCGCTTTTGATAAGTTCCCGACTTGTGACCCGTTAGTGCAAAAACCTAAGCCCGAGCTTAGTCACTTGGCCCATAGGCTCAGCTCCTACCCGGGTCACTCCAGATCAGCTCCCGACTTGCGACCCGTCGACACAAAAACTTGAGCCCGAGCTTAGTCACTCGGCCCACAGGTTTAGCTCCTACCCGGGTCGCTTCGCATCAATTCCAAACTTGCGACCTGTCGGCACAAAAGCCTGAGCCCGAGCTTAGTCACTCGGCCCATAGGCTCAGCTCCTGCTTGGGTCGCTTCGAATTAGCTCCCGACTTGCGACCTGTCGGCACAAAAACCTGAGCCCAAGCTTAGTCACTCGGCCCACAAGTTCAGCTCCTACCCGGGTCGCTCTAGATCAGCTCCCGACTTGTGACCCATCGGCACAAAAACCTGAGCCCGAGCTTAGTCGCTCAGCCCACAGGTTCAACTCCTACTTGGGTTGCTTCGGATCAGTTCCCGACTTACGACCCGTCGGCACAAAAGCCTGAGTCCGAGCTTAGTCACTCGGCCTATAGGCTTAGCTCCTGCTTATGTCGCTCCAGATCAGTTCCCGACTTGCAACCCGTCGGCACCAAAGCCTGAGCCTGAGCTTAGTCACTCGGCCCACTAGCTCAACTCCTGCCCAAGTCGCTCTGGATCAATTCCTGACTTGCGACCAATCGGCACCAGAAACCAAGCCCGAGCTCAAACACTCGGCCCACAGGCCTGATCTTCTACTAAGTCACTACATCACGATCCATGACTTGCGACTCGCTGGCCCCAACTCCTAGCCGCACCGAACCGGTTACCCGACTTACGTCACGTCGGTCTCACCTCATCTGGTCCCGACCGCCCGATCAGCAAAGTCAACCCTCATCTGGTCCCGGCCCCTCTGAACCGCCCCCCGATGAGCCGATCCAGCTTCCGCTCGCAAGCAATCAACATAATCGCAGCATTCCGACCCAAGCATGCCTCTCGGCCCTTTAGGGACCCCGCGGCACGCCTTGACGGGGGGGGGAGAAGTGATAGGGCATATTTTGGGCCCAAGACACATCACAACTGACTCCACATGCCAGGTCAGAATCCATACCAAGGCGCTGCTCGACCCGCGTACCACCATGCCAACCCGAGAGTCTGCCAAGGAACACTCCACACGCCAAGTCAGAATCCATACCAAGATGCTGTTCAACATGTCCCGTCCCGAGAGCTCGGGACAATAACATCTGATGTCGCTCCGCGCATCCCGGGATAGTGACCGGTCAGAAGCGTCATCCCTTGAGGATCAGCGTGCAACCGACCCTCATACAATGGTATAAAAGCCCCTGGCCGGCATCCGGCCAAAGAAAAAAGAATAAAAACAATTGAACTCATCACTGACTTGCTCGTTGGAGGGGTCAAAGTCGGGAATCACCCAACGAGGGTCATTTTTGTAGGAAAGCGACCACCCTCGACCCGCGAGCGTCCTAACCTTGGAAGTCACCGACCGATGTCCCCACGGCGAGCCATCAACCAGCACCTGGACCGAGAAACATTGATCAACATCCCGTCGCGAGGGTCCAATCGACCTCGGCATCCAGCTCAGCCAACAGAAGACTCCCGACATCAACCCGTGAACCAAGTCGTGTTGACTCATTAGTCATGACATATTTGTTCACCACCACAATGTAGTTATATTACTACTTGAATCTCCTTTATAAATGGTGCACTCAATTTGGAATAAGTGAGTTTTCAAGCAATGCAGTTAAGTAAACAGAGGTTGGTGACTTATTTCTATATGTGGGAACACAATCTTTCTAGTTGGAGAAAGAAAGAAGATTTAGACCTCTCCTCAAGTGAAAACAGTTCCTTACCTTACCATCAGGTCTTGGAGAAAGAAAGAAGAATTAGACCCCAGACCCATAGTATCAGAGTGACCCCATCTCGAGGATTGGCTTTGATTCTCGAGGCTGCTGCTTTCTTAGCTTATATCAACCTTTCTATAGAATTATGGAAAAAAGCACCATGGTTTGTTCGGATAAGTGAACTTTCGATTTCTTTGTTTGACTTCTTTCTCTTACGAAGAGCGGATTTTTTATTTATTTATATATTACTTTCTCTTACGAAACTTCTATTTATGTTTTTCATTGATTATTCTTATAAGTAATAAAGTTAGGCATAAAAAGGTCTTTCGATGAGTTCAGTGAGTAGGGAACACTTCTATCCCATTGTACGTATGTTGACCAGAAGGTTGAAAGCTACATAGAGTGATCTTAAAGGAGTGAACAATAATTCTCATTGTTGTGAATTCCATTCCCTCACCAAAGAAAAGAGAAATAGAACTTGAGAAATGGAAAAAGAAAGAAAGCAGTCTCTAGCAAGGCGCTCCTCGGTTTTAGTCATTTATCAGCGAAACGGAAGAGTCATGTTTTATCGGTCTCCAATTAGAAAAAAACTTCGTCAGACACTGGGAACCAAAAGAAACGAAGTTGCAAGTGAGTCGACTTGCGCACATTACTCAGCCAGCTTGCAAGTGACTATAATAAGTGGTTTGCTTGGACAAATACATAAAGGAGAGCCCACCTTCTTTTTTTATCTACAGATGGCTCTTACCTTTAATAGCACTGCTCGCCAACAAATCGTGGTCTGCCCTGATCGAAGGTACCATCGCAAGCTCGATAGGACACTCATCAACTGTATGAAGGAGCCACTGATTGATATAGTGAAACAATAGCGAATATTCTCCTCTTGGAGCCCCGCGACATACCTAGTTGGGCACAGATTGGTTCCATGCCTATCTGGTCAATAGTAGGTAGATAGAGACCTATGAGATTCTTGAAGATATCCAAGGACCACAAAGAGCCACTATGAATTTCTTTTATTGGATCAAAAGCATACCTCACAGAATGCCACTATAAAGCCCCCTTGCTACCACTGCTCACCACAGGCCATGCACTCACACAGCCAGTTCCAACACGCAAGCTCATAGGCCTGAGAAGTTCATCTATAAAGAATAGATTGATATTCCTTCAAAAAGAGCTTAAGCAGGCAATGAGTCTGTGAGTGAAGGGGCATAGTCAGAAGCCAAGGCATATAAGGGTTTCATAACAGTGGGTCAACTTCCATACCACAACCTCAATGACATCCCAATCCTTCCAAGGCGAAATCATACAAAAGTCCTCTTATCCATCTTTTTGGCAAGTTCTATGATCTTAAGGCCGAAGAAAGAAAGAAAGAAAGGCTCACTAGCGGATCTGCCTTCTCATGCTTTCTAAACATCATTCGTAGATTGAAGTATGGAATAAGATGGCCCGTGTGAAGGAGATCGGTACCGAAGGTAGGGTGTGGCAAAAATGATTCCCACAGTAGGCTTGAATCTCATTAGACAGGTGTCACAAACAAACTTCTAAACATGATGTTTGATGTAATGCTTATGTATGTCTGTATCTTTTGGTATGTTCATGCTTTGCACAACATATAGAGGGACAGTCGAAGGCTTAATAGTCTCATTTTAGTTGGGTTTGGTGGCCTCTTTAGGCTTGTAAATAAAGGTTGTGTCATGTCAATACTTATAAGAGATATTCGATCTATAGTGAACCATTTTGACCCTTTGTTGTGCAACCGTTTAGAGCTTGTAAAGTTTGTAATTTGCATTAGCTATAAAGTATTTTCTGAGATGTTTGCTTGTGGATCCCGAGTGAAGCGTTTTCTCTAACCTATTTTCTCTTTTGTAGGTCCTAAGGGACTATGAGAGGTTTTGGGGAGGCTGACCTTTACGGACGAATACACAAGGGTGCCGCACGACTTAGGCAAAACCAGCTAAGTCTGTGACAGATGGTATCATAGCGAGATAAGCACTCATAGAAACACTTGGCATGCAAAGGTGAGGGACCTAGCGGGGCTGCGTTGAGGGTAGCCAACATGCGCGACCGTTTTGGGGAGAATGGTCATGGAGAGGAGTTGCTCAAAGGAGCGGACATTTGAGAGTGGCATTCAGAGGAATGGCCAACCCTTCACACAAGAGGCACCACGAGGACAAACAAGCTGGGAAGAATGCATAGCGCACAAAAGTTGGGATGGCTTAGTTTGAGCTACGGCTCAACGTTGGCAACCATACTTGATAGTGCTTAAGGCAAGAGAGGCGCTTGATAAAGGATGAGACCATGCAAGGCGGAATGGGTTGTTCAACGATCGAAAGAGTTGTGCAAAATTCACAGAGGTGAGGGGAATTGTTAACTCGAAGAATTCGATACTCATGCAAGGGCTTGTATGCGAACGATGGGATGTTCGTGGCCATCCTAAGGCAGCCGAAGCACGATGCCATGGAGCATTGAAACTTTCTCTTCGGCATGAGAAGGATACGTCCATAGGAGGCTGAAGTGTGCAACGAGTTCAGCATGTTGCTAGGCCTTGAGGGGTGCAACGTGGATTGTATTGACGGCTACCAAGTGCGTTTGCAGGAGGGAGGCAAAACAATGCACAGTTTGTTCAGCAGATGGAGTAGTCCAAGGGGATGGTAGTCTCCGAAACATTCAAAGAAAAGAGAGCGAAGAGAAAAGTTGCTCCAACGAGACAGATATCTATAAGGGATAAGTCCCGGCTCTCTAGAGGGAGAACCATATGCAACAGATCGCACATATTGAGGAGGAGTACCTTAAAAATAACTTCACAAAGCTAAATAAACCGAGTGAGCGACGATGAGTCATCGTATGATCTCGCTTGAGATAGTGTATTGGGGAATACATTATGAGATCAAGTGGGGGAGCGATCTAAGGCAACACAAATGAAGGCACACTTGGAGTCAATATGGAGATCAGACTCAACAAAGGGCTGACCCATGGAATGGTGGGTGCGAGGGCCACCATCAACTTAATGCAAAAACGAGGAGCAGAGCAACTTGGGTGTAACTTGGCAAAGTACCCAAGCTGCATGAAGGGAGCCGACGTAGAAGATGGAATATAGAGCGGAGGCATAGATCTTTTCTTGGACAAAGGTCAAGGACGTGAACTTTTGCAGAAGCAAGAGCGGGATCATGTTGTTCCATGCGTCCCTCATTCTGATGGAGTGGGCTCATCCTGCATAGTGCCAAAGATGAAGGGAACTTCGAGGCACATGCACCTTACCTTAGAGAATGCATTTGACGAAGGAACTAAGGCGACTCAACTTGCGGAGGTGAAGTTGGGTTCAGAAGACCTTAGTGCGGGGCAAGAGGACACGGAGGCAGATACTCTTGTAGAATATGCCACAATGTTGCTATTCAAGTTGCCATGAAGGGAGCGGTGCATAGTGGAGATTGTGCTGGTAGGGGTAGAGGCCCAGGATCCAGACAATAGTGCACCAATTTCAGCGAAGTCAGTGGATTTTGGGAGCTACTAGGCAATAGATTGTCCTAGAGCGGTGCTTCGTCTAGGTGTGACCCGAGAGTAGATGGACGAAGGTCAATTGCCAAAGGAGCGAACATAATCAAAGGTGGAAGAGGCCCTATGATGTGTTGGTAGAGGCCACACATGGAGGGATCACAATTTGAGTTCATCCCATAAGGATCAGAATGCAATGGAGATGCTACTAGGAGACGAAATGGTGCAGCAGATCGTGGTGGAACAGTTCGTGGCAATGCGATACACACGAATCTAATCCCATGAGGGACTATATCATACGGAGGTATGATCGGGAGCTACTGATAGCTCCACTACGATGAACAACACGATGGTAAGAAAGGCTATGGATTCAAGGAGTGAATGTCATGGTATCACAAAGGTGGGTCTTCCGTGCGTGCATCGAATATTGCATCGGATGAAAGCCTTGGTCATCAGCATATGGGGGCTATGTAACATCGAGGGAAAAGTTCAAATGCAAGTACCAGGGAGTCCCATAAGAAGACTTAATCATGCAAATGTATGATCGGAGCGGTTGGAGAGTTGGACTGCTCTAGAGCTTATATTCGCTTAAGGGAGCCCGATAAAGTCAAAGGACAAGGTCGAATAAGCGAACGTTGCTACCAAGGAAGCTAAGGAGAATAGAATTGGTACGAACCCTACAACATGATGGCAAAGGCCACACGCGAGAGTTACAGTCTGTCTTTCTATCGACCAAGAGGAACTGCTTGGAGAACACAAAGGTGTTGAAGCAAGGGGTCGAAAGGGGCGAGGAAGTGACGACGAGTCTAGAGGGACTTAACTACCCAAAATAAAGTATCGATTAGAATAGAGGAGGACTCGAAGGAGTGCCATAGAGGCAGATCTACCGATCATGAAAAAAAGAGATGCAGATGTGAGGTGACGGATAGTAGGGCCATGGTACCACGGAGGTGGGACTTTCGTGAAGTCATCGATCCCTTATTCTCATGGAGGGAGAATGCTTGGTCGTGAAAGGGGCCAAGGAGGTGGAGAATGCAAAGGCAAACTCCAAGTACTGAGACAAGGCTGAAGGGCAGAGGCCAGGAAACTTCGTAAGACCAGTGTCAATAAGCTTCTCATCAAGATAGCTGAAAGTGAAGGACTTCAGGTCGTGCAAGAGTGCATAACCGAGAAACAAAGCAGGCAGTACGTGGTGTTGTACCTTTGCTACTCTATAGAGTAGGCGACAGGGTTGATAGAGAAGACAGTACAATCCCAAAGATGACCAAACCTATTAGAGACTTACTCTAAGTTGGGGTGAAAACTTCCTGCATTCCAGAAGTTCGATGGCATTGAGAAGGTGAATCACAGTAGCTGACTCAACGCAAGGAGTGCAAACACTTCAAGTGCTTCAGAAGTGTGAGCAAAGAGCAAGCAAAGGCCAGTAACTAGCTCGATACATGGAGTATAACCCTCAAGGAGGTGGGTGAAGTAAAATAACATTTGCCTTCTCAACTCTTAAGAGAATGGGTGAAACCGAGTACCCCAATTCTCTTATCCAAACAGCGGAGGAGCTTAGCATAGGTTCAAAGACCCTTCGAAGATAATAGAAGATAATAGTTGTCAAATCCTCACCAATGGTGATCAGTGCTACTGAGAGTAGATTATCCGCTTCATTTCCCAACAGAATACCAATCGAAAGCGGAAGTAATGTAAACCTACTTGGAAGGGACAACTAAGTAAAAGAAGAGTCGATGGGCAAATTTTATGGAGGAAGGGCCAAAAAACTTTAAAAGTTTACGAGGCGATACTCGTCAAAGCTCCAACAAGCATCCATGCAGTTCAAGCAACATGAGACATTTGAGAGATTGGCGCAAAGTAAGGATGG
>LVTN01001311.1:0-21132 GCA_001649415.1 Musa itinerans
GTTAACTACAGGGTGTTACAAATAATTTTGTAGCCAAAGGTCTAAAAACATTAGCTCTATTTTACTGAATCCACAAGGTCGATGAAAACATATGTTTTAGTTTGCAATTGTACTCCAAAAATCTCAAATAAGGTAAAAAAAGGAATCTTTTGAGTCTATTTTTCACTAAATTATACTTTGCATAAATCTAAGTTCCCAGTAGAAAGTTATAAGCAATTAAGTAACAAGAGGTCAGAAATTACAGTCCTTGATTTGTAGAATCTGTAGGGTTAATTGAAACAAAAGTCTTAGTAGGTATTTAAACTCCAAATTATTCAGTCTATATATCAAAATAAAGGTATTTGAGTCTACTTTCAAATGGATTAGGCATCAATAAAATCAAAGTTTTTTGCTAAAAGTGAGGTCCGAAACAGTGCATAGAGGTCAGATTATTAAAAAATTACAAATTCATGGCTTTGTATCAAAACGAAAGAAACATCTTGTTCTCAGCTGAAATCTTTCAAATTTTGTAGCATTAAAACAAAATAGAGATTTGGATTTCTGTGGGATGGGGTTAGAACACTTGCCTTAGAAGAGTTTGATTCCCAATTGTGGGGAGTTGATGCAAAACCTCAAGCAATACTTCTTCTTCTTCTTCTTCTTCTTCCCTTCTCTTCTCAAACTCATGCTGGCTGCAGCTAAGTTTACCTCCTTTAGTTAAGATTTCCCTTAGTTTCTTCTTTAATTGCATTAGTTTTAGTTAATACAAGGCTTGCAAGGTTGCAAGCATGCATGAAAGAAACTTAGGTGTCATCCTTAGAGCAAACATAGGTGGCACCAACCTTAGGTTAGCTTGTGACACATGTCCACCCTTTTTTTTTTTTTAACTTAAATATGAATCTTTCATAAATCATATCAAATTTCTAATATTTACTCTTAGGTCCCTAGCCATAAACTTTTAATACAATATCATTTAATACAAAAAAATTATTAAATAACCCTCATATTTACAAACAAGCATTTACTAAATTTTTAAAAATGGGGGATGTTACAAATTAGGCCTAAGATAGTGGGTCTAATCACTCACATCAAGATATATGTGTGTAGTGGTGCATCTCCGTGCCTTGTGATCGTCCATCTCATCCTCATCGGTTCCGTCGACATCTCGGCGCATCTCCATGCGTCGTGATCGTCCGTCTCGGCCTCGTAGATCCCGCTATCGCTTTTATGCTCCCGATGCACCTCCTCATGTAATTACAACTTGATTATGGACACACAGGCCCGATAATAAATGAGAAATAAAATGGAGGCTCGTAGGCGCCAATAATAATAATCACAAGTACACATATCACACGGTCCATAATCATCCGTCCATATATCATGCATCACATGTATAAATCATCATCATATACTACTAGATAATAATAATAATAATAATAATCAATTAAAAATTTTAATTAATTAATATTTTTTAAAATCAGGGACATGTAGGAAATCTTTTGAATTATGAGGGGTATTTTCATAATTTGGATAAAGGACAAAACTTAGAATTTTTAAAATTCTGAGGGGCAGAACAATCTTTTGCTTGGGGGGCATCACCCTTGCCCGCAGGCAGCATCGCCCCTGTAGGTGGGTGCCCCCGCGGGTGCAGCACCTACGGGCGTCGCTGCCCGCGGGTGTAGCACCCGTAGGCGCCGCTGCCCATGGGTGTAGTGGCCGCAAGCACCATTGCCTGGCGACGTCATTACATGTGGGCGCAGTGCCTGCAAACGCCACTAAATGCGGGTGCATCGCCCGCAGGCACGACTGCAGGTGTTGCCCGCCCGTGCAGCTACTTGCCTATGGGTTGCATGCCACCAGCCACCTGCACGCAGGTGGCCGAGCCTCGGCCAGAGGCTGCAAGCAGCAATAGTTGCTGCCCTCTCACACCTTTTGCGTTAATGATTTTGACAACAAAAGTCTTCCTAAAACACAACACACGTAGTTCAAAACTAATCTTTCGCACAAACAACTTGGCTCCAATACCATTGTTAGGAAATTTAGGGGCAACATCACATGCGCAGTGGAAGAACATAAAAACAAAATCCCCAATTCCCAAAGATGTGTTCATCATCATGTGAAGATTGGTGCATATAATTTAGGAAACAAGAAACTACGTATATTAAATATTGTGTTACCTAGGGAGATCGTATATCCCTGAATCCCTGCAGATCTCTAGAAGAGGATGAAAAAGGTCAAGCATCCTCCTCTCTAGCGGTGATCCACATAGCAGGGCTGCAACGATGCTCCTCAAAACTCCAGGCCTGCTATCTAAGGAGGAGAGAGAGAGTAGAATAGGAGAGGTAACCAAAACGCTCTAGCCTATGAACCATTAGTTCCCTTATATTTATAGAGGTTCTCTATCAACTTAACCCTAATGGATCCTGCCCAAGCATCTTAGATTAGTGCATTTCTATCTAATAATCTCTCGTTGGCCCAATATTAAGCTGGCCAAGAGTCATACCTATCAGAACTCCTTCGGGCTTAGTGAATTATTATCTCCATAATAATTCACTTGACTTATCGACTGCGAACGTACTAGGCCACTACGCCACAGTCCCTAGACGATATAAGGAAATATAATCCATTGGACCTGTTTGTCCTCAGTTACCATATACTTATAGTCCCGCATCTATCTAATATCCTAGAGACCATATACCGAGCATATTGCTGTCAGACCCATGTAGTTTCTACTCGAATCTCGCTCTAATCAAATTCTCCTGGAGAACTCTTTCTTTCTCAATCCGAATGACCATGGCCAGGGATTTATCTGAGCAAGTACATATAGGATATTCCTCTCATGATACCGAGAGTGGATGATCCTCTATCGACACTCAATAGTCCTCGTAAGGTTGGCTACCACTCCCGATGACCGATTGTGTTAGATCTGGAACCTCCAAACCTAAGTTTGGTATCAAAGAGTGAAGTACTCATACAAGTCATCTTTGGTATCTCAAGTGTAAGGATCAAATACATGATTGGGACTAGAAAATTACTGTTTGATAATAAGGCATCATCAATCATCCAATATTCCGTAAGCGAATCAATCAATAAACTCATTCTCCAATGAGTACTTGTACTATATCCCTAGCGTCCCCACACGAGTAGCTATGAGACCAACTATATCCATCATATGGACGGGTATATAGCACACCAGCCTGTCCGGTTATCTCGATATCCCTCTTGAGTAACCTATGACCAGGATTATTTAGGATCTGTGTTTAAAGGTGAATCGATCTCATTATCGTGATCTCATCATAATCCGATTCCTATTGCATAGACCCATGAACGTCACAATATATTCAAGCAATAGTCAATATAAAGTGATAAAATACCAAAATATAATAATAAATAAAAAGACTGTGTGTTAAGTCACACGTGTCATCACTCACGTGATTGGCTTGCAGGGCACCTATGACTAGCACGTTGGAGGTGCTGCCTCGAAAGGACTAGTAGGAGGAGATTGACTTCCCCTATATATGGGTGTTTATGATTCTTGTTCGGGTTAGGGAGGATCAGTTCTCCTAGGTAATATAGTTCGAATACCATTTCTTATTATACATCTTAATCTTATTAATAGGTTTCTATTGAGGGCATTAAATCTATCTAGTTTCATAGTTTCTTCATTTGGTAGAATAACTGTCATGTGCATGTATTAGTCTAGTAATCAAGCCACCATATGGAGCCTCATATCTTTTGTTGACAATTCATTCATGTTTTGCCATATCAGATATCCAAAATAGTTATCATATTTTGCCATAATCCAATACATTGTTTCTAATTCCATTTGACTAACTTCATCATGATAGTATTGTTTTGAAAGTAGAATACTTATCATGATGTGATAAAACAGTTTTGTGTTGAAATGTAGCAAATGTTCACAACTTTTTGGAATGATAGACAAATTTAGGTTTTCAAAAATAGTAACTAAAGCCTCAAAGTATGTAATCACAATCGATTCTGTGTCTCATTGTTCTTTAAAATAGCAACTTCCTTTTTTCTTAGAAATTCCTATAAGGTTACGAATTATACTATCCGTAATGAATATATGATGCCCTAAGAGATAAATGGACACCCTATCATATTTATTCACATGCAAGTTGTTGTAAAACAACCTAACAAGTCAAGGATAAATGGGTTCACTAATTTGAAGAATTGGTAGGACATCTAACTTAGTAAACCATTGTATTGATTCCAAATCACTCAATTCTTCTAGATCTACATATTTTCCCTTATGTACACTTCTAGACTCAAAGGTTAGAAATTTAAGGGCATGTCAAAGGGAATCAAAGAGTATATAATCAAATATTTTTTATCCCTTGAGGATCTTCTAGGTGCCATGGAACTATATTAACAATGAGAAAGCTATATATAAGAAGCAAGATCAATTAATGAATTCAGAGAAAAATTTTAAGGATTACCCTTATAGTGATCTCTAAGAGGGTTAAGATTAATCCTTAGATTTGTTGAAGAGAAGGGTTTTCTTGGGTTTTTAGAGGAAGAGCAAGGAGAATGAGAAGTGGAGAAAGGTTTAATGATGTGGAGGAGAGGTGGAGGAAGGTTTGGGGGCAGTTCTACCACCGGCCCTAAAAGCTCTTTTATAGGGCATGATTTTAGGTGGTGGTACCGCTAGTTGGGCGGTGCTACTGCCTATGGGCAGTGTGTTTTGGTGGTGCTACCGCTGGTGCATTGCCTTCAGCTCATTTTCAAGCTACAATTTTATCTTTCAACCATTCAAGCTTCAACATTTGGCCTTTAACAACCCAACAACCATATTTAACATTCCAGTGGTGCTAATATTTAACATTCAAGTCAATATCCAATAATATTCAAACTAACAGTTAAGCGGATGATACCAATCCTATATTTAGCATTCAAGTCATCACTTTTTGAGATATGCAAGCCAACAATTTTCTGTCCTTGTACATTAATGATTCAATCATATCATACAAATCATAAATACAAGGAAATTTATAATACAATTCAAGTCATAGACATCAAGAAGTCTAATGATATATCATTGGTTTTTTGAGTAAATCCTTTCCTTAATCAATAAGTGACAGAATTGTAAGAGAATAATTAATGAGAAACTCAGAAATAAATTCAAAAAATATCAGGTGAAAAAATTAAGATTTAAATGTTCTCGAGAATCAAGAAATTTTTTTCATATATGGTATATCTCACGTCGTAAACACCAACGTATTATCTCATATGAAAACAAATCCAAAGTCATCATAAAAATTACTTTTCAAGAAATCCAATGAAAGCTATATAGATAGTTTCATATAAGATTAAAAATTGCTGTGGTTCTTTAGCTTTAATTCATTTTTATACTTAGTATGCTCCAGTATTCCATACAAAAACTATGCATCATGATTTAAAATCGAAAGATAATATTTATCACAAAAATCATCAAGATCAAAAGTATAACACAATTCCAAAACATAAGATTTTAAATCATCATTACTTTAAATCCTCATGCATAATATAATATCATCAATTATGATTTCATAAAGTATTTTCAATTAAAATCATTTTATTTCGACCAGTGAGTTTTGTGAAGTGTATTGGATATCCGGTCTTAAGCCTTGAGTATTCACTATCAAAATTTTATTTTTGCTCCTAGCTTTCGATTATAGATATGTCTACAGGAAAGGTGGGTTTCCTTTATATACTCATTTGACTTTAGGTCCCTCATTAATAGATCTACATATTAGCGTTGAGTTATTCATGGTTCCTTTAGGAACCCAAACTAATTTGTGTGGACTATACCTTTTAAATTGACATTTGTAGGCAAAATGATCATATTTTTCATAAAAGTTATATTTTTCTCTAGGTGAGACATATAATATAGGTCCTTTAATGAAGATTATTATCTTTTGTTGAGTGTTACTCACTAAGCCAATTCCTTCCTTTCTATGAACATGACCCTTGTTAGTAGGGATCATGTTTAGAGATTTATTACCTATTTTAAAATTTTTTAATATTTCTTGTAGTAAAATATTTTCTTTCTTAAGTGAATCTATCTCATCACACTTAGTGCAAGAAGCTAACAGACTATCATCATGCTCATTTTTTAATCTATCAAATTCATTAACAAGAGAAGAATGCTCCTTTTTTAACAACTTATATTTTTTACTAATTATCTTACATTCATCATATAAATCATTGAAAGCGATAAGTAAATTATCATAAGCTAAATGAGATTTGATTGAGTCACTTATCTCATCATTAAGCACCATTAGAGCATAGTTAGCAACTTCTTCTTTGTTGGTTGGCTCCTCGTCTTCGGATGCACTCAAATCATCCCAAGTTACTTTGAGCACTTTATTTTTCTTTGGTAGCTTCTTCTTCACTTGAGGATATTTATTTTTTAAGTACCCCAGCTTCTTGCATTCATAGCAAATTACTTGGTCCTTTTTTAGTTCACTTTTGTTCTTAGTGTCTTGTTTCTGTTTAAGAATTTTTTAAACCTTCTTGTAAGAAGTGTCAAGTCATCATCATTATCATCGTCATCATTTGAGTTTTCACCCAAGTGATCTTCTTTGGTTCTAAGTGTCATATCCTTGTTCTTTAGAAGGTTGTTCTCAAGTTCATCATATGTTATATACATCATTTCATATGTCATCAAGGACCCGATAAGTTCTTCAAGCGGAAAGTTATTTAGATCCTTTGCTTCTTGTATTGCCATTACTATAGGATCCCAACTTTTTGGAAGGGATTTTAATATCTTGTTAACAAGTTTAAAATCAGAAAAACTTTTACCAATTGCTCTTAGACCATTAACGACATTCATAAATTGAGTGTACATGTCTCCAATGGTCTCGCTTGGTTTCACGCAAAAGAACTCATAACTATGAACCAAAAGATCAATTTTTAACTCTTTAACCTTACTTGTGCCTTCATGTGCAACTTCGAATATATGCCAAATGTCATGTGCAGTGTCACATGTAGAAACCCGATTAAATTTATTTTTATCAAGAGCACAAAACAAAGCATTCATAGCTTTAGCATTTAAGGAGAATGTCTTCTTTTCCGAAACATTCCATTCGTTCATTGGTTTGGAAGATTTCTCAAAATCACTTTTAACAATATTCCACAATTCGAAATCCAAAGAAAATAAGAAAATTCTTATCCTAGTTTTCCAATAAGTGCAGCTCGTCCCATTGAACATATGAGGACAAGTAATAAAAAGTCCCTCTTGATTGCTAGCAAAATCCATCTCTCTTAGGTTTTAAACTAAATAGAGAGTAACCTTGCTCTGAAACCAACTATTAGAATTTAGTCGACACTAAGAGGGGGTGAATTAGTGCATTTGATAAAAAACAATATCGATTCAATGATTCGTTCGATAAAGCTTATGTCCGAAATAGTGTTTAAACTTTAAAACTTTTGTAATTGATTGAGGACAATGAGCAAGTAAATCAGTGAGTGATGAGAATGAAAAGCATGAAAGAAATGGCACAAAAAGAAAGCACACCTAATTTATAGTGGTTCAGTCGTCGTGACCTACATCCACTTTTCATTCCACCTCCGTTGAGGCCACTGATGTCCACTAACGGTCTTTCTTCAATGGGCGAAGACCAATCACCCTCTTACAATAATTTCTCTTTTTCACGACTTTAGGAGACAACCCTTACAAGCTTCACACTTCTCTTGAATGATTACAAAACTAGAAAGGGAGGAGGAGGACACTTAGTAGTTTTACAACCCAAAATCTCAAGATTTTTGTTCACACTTTCGTTGTACTTTCATGCAAAAATGAGTAGGGTATTTATAGGCCTCAATGACTTTAAAAATGGAGCCAAAGAGTGTCTCATCTTGAGTTTTTGGGGTATTGGCGGTACCACCACCATTATTGGGTGGTACCATTGCCTACAAAGTGACATTGGGCGATACCACTACCTGATATAGCCTAAAAAACTGAGCTCTAGTGGTACCACTACTTGATAGGGTAGTACCATCGCTTGGCAGCATTAACTTTCGATGGTACCACCACCTAGTCTAAGCGGTACCACCATCCAGACCACTTAGGAAGTTGAGCCTTAAGTGGTACCACCGCTTGACGTGGCTCCAAGTGGCTGAATGGGCCATCCAATTGGCCCAATTGAGCCATATTTTGGGCCTAATTGGCCCCTAATTGAGTTAGTAAAATTTTTCTTAAAATTAACTCAAATTAAAGTCCTAATTATGATAGTTAAGGCTAAAATAATTACGATACATATAATTTAAGTTGTCCGGCATGTCAATTGTTCAACTGAACTCTCGGTGAACTTCCGATGAATTCCCGGCGATCTTTCGAAAAACTTTCAACGAACTCTCGATGAACTTTCGACGAACTTTCATTGCATTGTCTGATCCTTCAGTGTATCCCCTGATTCATCTGACCCAATGCCCGATCATTGACTCCGGCCCAACTTCGATTCTTCTTTAATCGTTTTGCCTTTCTCACGATCGTAGTTAGTCCTGCATCATTTATCTCAACATATGGATTGGATCATTAATTCACTAATTTATTTTATCATCAAAATTCAAGATTCAACATGCACCACTTCGAAGTCGGGTGACATCACTTCTAAGCCGGGCTTCATTGCTTCAGGACGCAATCATTCCTGAATCAATCTATGTCGTTTCGTACTGCTTTGAGATATGTGTGCTATTTTGATTGGAGTGACATCACATGTAATCTAAGGTACCAGCTGGGTGATACCAAACTATCCTATATCATCCCTATATATAAAGGATTATGAAAAAGATCAAAAAGATGAAAAACTAAGCCAAATGATGTCATATTGTAGGAATAGTTGTAAAGGCCAACAAAGTTATTCCATATACTTATTGAAGTTGTACGTCTCAATAAGTCATTTAGACCATGATTTAAAAATAATATAAAATAAATCAATCTTATGTCTTTTTTTTGTCAAATTTTATGCAGTGAGGTGGTCACTCAAAAGAACCTTCTAGCAAAATATCCCTCAGTTTGGATGCGTTTTGGTACTATGATGCATGTCACAGTTGTGATGAACATTTAGTTATATACAATAAAATAAAGATCCTCTTATTAAAAATTAAGAGTTCAAAATTTAGCTGATATATTTTTATAAAAATCCTGAACTGAATTTCATCTTTATCATTTATCTCTTGAAAAGAAAAAAAATCAAAAGCTAAAAAGGTTAATTTTGCACTGTATCAATTGTCTAATACTATAGAAAATTGTTTGAAGCCTCTCTACAGTCATCTTTAGAGTTTCAAATCTAAGGGGTTTTGTATGGTCATTTAAATGTTTTGAAAAATATTTTAATTGATTTAATCTTAAGTCCTCTGTTTTTTATTTACCTAAAATATTAATATACTAATAATTTAGTAGATGTTACCAATGATTGAGATTTTAAAGATCATTCGATATATTTTTATTTATAAAATATTAATCTTTTAATATGCTACCAGACTCCATTTGTTATTGAATGATGATAAATCAGACCCACTTGGTAGATACTAAGTTTCTAAAGTTAACATCTAAAATATTGGTTAGTGATGACATGCAACGTTCACTTTCAAAGGTTAAAAGTTTAAAATTTTAGAATTTTTTTTAAACTTTATTCATTAATTTTTTAACAAAAATATTAATCCAATGATTATGTACTATATTGACCAACAAAAGGTTGACAATTTGAAACCAATTTGATTATTTTTTTATTTCAGCTATCATAGCTAATAAAAATTTTGATTCTTGATAGTAAGGTATTAAATCAAATATTCATCTTCATCAATTAGGCCTGCAAAGAAAAACTCAATATAAACAAGTCTCGTAACAAAATTAGAATATCAATATCTAATTATCCCCATTGATTTAAGAAAAAAAAATTAAATAGGAAGACTTCTATGTTAATTACAGTATTTTTGGCACCTTCACTAATACAATATAAATCTATATAAAAATATTATAACCAAATCAAATGAATTCAATACATAATAGAATCCAGATTACAAAAATAAATAAAATTTTAAATATATTTTTATTGATTTAGGAATAAGAACACATAAATACCAAGGTTTTCGTGTCAATTATAGTATTTTTCAAAAGGTTTACAATGCTTTAGAATCAGTAAACCTATTCAATAATATTATTATGTCATGTCATGTCAATAATAGGAAACTACTATTATGTCATTTCAATAATATTTTAGGAAGTATAAAAAGGTGGGGATGCCTCCTAAAAATATGAAAAATAAAAGAGGTATCTCTAGAAAAAAAATTCAAGAAAAAACATTTCTAAAAAATATCACTAACTTGTAATTTTTCAATTAGAAGAGAAAATACTACTAGTAGAGGATCATCCTTGCAACAATTAAATATTTAAATTTAATTTTTGTCATTATAAAGTTAACTTTTACACCCTAAATAGAATATCATATATCTGCCAAACATATACGTTCAAGTTGAAGAATTGCTTTGAAAAATAAGAAATATTGAGAAAAATCAAAACATTTCTCATCTATGACAAGTTACCCCGTTCCTAGATAATGGTTAAATCATATTATGCACACAAATATTTTCATTTCTAACCTAAATAAGAGTATGATTATGTACGCACTTATCTTCGTTTTGTATCTGAGATACTCAACAAAATATGAGACTCTTATGATATAAAAGTCATGTTATTCTTACAACACGATCGTCCTTTCAAAGTCGTCTGTTTACTCCCACAAATTTTATACAGCTACATATTTTACCAATAAAGCGATAGTCAAATGTTGAAAACCTTAGAGATAGGAAGCACTCCTGCAATTGGAACTCTTGTAATGCTAAACTATGATAAAAAGATCGACATGTACAAAAACAACAATAGGCAAAACTAGAGGCAACTAAACTAGCATGCTACTCCAATCTAGACTTTTAGTCTTCTTCCAATTAAGGATGAGCCAGTGCTTGTGCTTCAAACCTGCAACAAAAACCCACATAAAAACCCTCTGTTCTTAAAAATTACAATATTTATGATTAATAAGAACTACAATAATATATTGTTAGGCCAGATTTTGATGATTGTCAAATTTGGAAGATGATTTGGATTCAACCATAATTAGTTTTTGAGAATGTTACAATCTGATCCAGACCACCTATGAGGTATTCGGGCATTCTCAACAAATTCTCTCTCATGCCTAAATCAATAATAGAATTTGAAAGATTGAAATAATGTTGAATCTTAATAGAAATATATTTGAGATGAAATTCATCAAACTTTATATAATAGGACAAATGATGGCGTGAATTAAGAAGTATATGAGATTGTTGATTCACGATGATGATCCAAATTATCTGAAAAATTTTATGTTTAATTATATGATAAATTTAGATATCTCGAAAGTATCAAATATTTTTCCATCTATTCAAACATTGTCTTAGTAAAATCTTAAGATTTTATCTAAGAAAAAAAAAAGGATGATCAACCTCCAAATTGGTTAAAGTCTTTAAGTTGTATTTCATTGCTTAAGAAAAATAGCTAAAGGTATTACACATATACAAAGTTATTTAATTTTTAATCAACTAGGACTATAATTTCTAACAAAGGAAATAAATAAAAATAAAAATATCTAATTTGCTATATCAAAGGACTCTTACCACAATTAGAAAAAACTCAAAAACTCTTACCATAATTAAGAAAAAATTAAAAAAAAAATAATGATTAATATTAAAATTTTTAAATTATGGACTCTTGAAATTAAGGATTCCTATCATTTTATAACTCTTCAAAATAACCTTGTCCTCAAAGCTGAGCAGCAATGAATTTCGAAAACTTCTCCTCTTATGCTTTGTAAAGCTCTCAAGTGACATCTTTAATTAGTAAATCGGTTCATTAAATAAGTATCTTGGTGATAGGATATGTATGGTGCATCATAACACGTTGATCAAGTATGGCTTGAGGTAGGATTTGAACCTCACAAGTAGAAAAAAATATCTGGCAAATGGTGTTGCACCACATTATCCTCACCTAACTTCTTTTCAAGACAAAAATCATAAAAAACTGAATGTATCTTAGAGCATGCTAACAAGTCTAAATGATAAGCTATTGGGCTAATATATTCTAACATCTTATAAGATTCAAAGAATCGAGGAGATAGCTTCATAAAAGATTGATTCTTAACATAAATTTGCTTATATAGCTAAAGTTGAAGGAAAAACCAATCACCTACTGCAAACTCCCACTCACTACGATGCTTATTAGCTTACTACATTCTAACTTATGAAACTACGAGATTATCTCTTAAAAGTTGAATAATCTTATCCCTATCAAGCAATTCCTTATATACTTGATCAACAATAAAATAATTAGGTATGTGTTTTGTAATCATGGGAGGAGATAGATCATAAACTACTTCAAAAGGAGTTATTTTAATAGAAGAGTGATAAGTAATATTCTACCATTATTCTACCCAAAGAAGTCATTTCATCCACTCATTCAATTTATCACTAGTAAAGCATATGGGATAGTTTTTTGGATATCTATTCACCATTTTAGTATGCCCATCTATTTGTGGGTAATAAATAGTACTCATATTCAACTTGGCACCCTGCAAGCATAAGAGCTCTTTCCATAAGGTACTAGTAAAAACTTTATCTCGATCACTAACAATGGAACATGGAATTTTATGCAACTTCACTATATTATCAACAAAAGTGAAAGCAACACTTACAGTAGTATAAGGATGTCACATAGCACAAAAATCAGCATATTTTATAAGGCAATCCAAAACCACAAAGATGGTGGAAGTTTATCGATAAAATCCATAGATATATTAGTCCAAGCATCATCAAAAATAGGAAAAGGCTAAAGTAAACCAGGGGTACTAACTGTCTCACCTTTGTGGCATTGACAAACATCAAATTTTATAACAAACTTTTTGATGGTTTTCTTCACACTTTTCTAATAAAAAAGTTGACAAATGTATAGAGAAATACAGAATGATTCACAGTTGATAATGAATGAAACTCTTTCAAAATTATATTCTAGTAAGAAGAATTTAGTATCAAGATAATTCTGCACCTCTAGCGTAAATCTATGAGATCCCAACTGAAATTAGGAATAGAAGTTAAATATTCTTTTAGCTTTTTAATAACATCTTAAATTTCAAGATCATCCAACCATTCACTCATAATAAGTTCTAGCATTTTTCAAGTAGAAATAGAAATACCCACTAGTTCAACTTGCTCTCAAAGGTGAGAAAGTGCATATGTGACTAAATACTAACTCCGCTTTTTATAAATAATCTTATAGTCAAAACCCAATAGCTTAGTGATCCATTTTTGTTACTCTAAATAAGAAACCCTTTGCTTCGGAAAATATTTTAGACATTTATGATTATGCATAATTGAAATTATCGACCATTAAGTAAGGCCTCCACTTATTGACTACATAAACAATAGATAATATTTCTTTGTCATAAATAGATAAACTCAAAGGAGATAGGGAAAGTGTCTTAATAGTATAAGCAACTCAATGACCTTCTTGCATTAGTACAACTCCAATACCTGCTCCAGAAACATCAGATTCAATCACGAATAACTTGTTAAAATTTGGTAAAGCAAGAACTGGCATAGTAGTCATTGTATACTTTAAGAGAAATCAAAGCCGGAGTAGCTTCTTCTATCCACTTAAATGTATCTTTCTTCAAAAGTGATGTTAAAAGAGCACAAATTTACCATAGTACTTTACAAACTTTCGATAATAACTAGTGAGTTCCAAGAATCCCATCAGAGCCTTAATTAATTTTAGAATTGACCAATCTTTCATTTTTTGAATTTTGAAAAGATCAATTATAATATGCCCTCCTAAGAAATAACATGGCCAAAATACTCTACCTCAAATTGCACAAAACTGTATTTCAATTTTTTGATAAAAAGATAATGCTCACGAAGAAGGATAAAGACAACCCTCAAATGAAATAAATAACTTTATAAAGATGGGCTCTATATCATAATAATATCAAAGAAAATCAAAACAAACTTACGAAGATGAACTCGAAAGATATCATTCATTAAACTATGAAAAATAGATGGTGCATTAGTTAACCCAAAAGATATTATAAAAAATTTATAATGACCAACATGTGTTCTAAAAGCAGTTTTTTGAATGCCAACTTCATGTATACAAATTTGGTGATAGCTAGACCATAAATTCAGTTTAGTGAAAACTTATGCACCTCCCAATGCATACTTAAGAGAAATAAAAACTTGAGTAGCTTCTTCTGTCTACTTAAATGTATATTTTTTTCAAAAGTGATGTTAAAGGAGCACTAAGTTTACCAAAGTTCTTTACAAACTTTCGATAATAACCAATGAGTCCCAAGAATCCCCTTAGAGCCTTAATTAATTTTAGAATTGACCAACCTTTCATTGTCTAAATTATAGATAGATCAACTATAATACCCTCTCGAGAAACAACATGGACAAAATATTTCACCTCAAATTGCACAAAGCTACATTTCGATTTTTTAACAAAAATACAATGCTCACGAAGAAGGATAAAGACAACCCGCAAATATAATAAATGACTTTCTAAAGATGGGCTATACATCATAATATTATCAAAGAAAATCAGAACAAAGCTACGAAGATAAACTCGAAAGATGTCATTCATTAAACTCTAAAAAATAGATGGTGCATTGGTTAACCCAAAAGGCATTATCAAAAATTTATAGTAACCATAATATATTTTAAAAGTAGTTTTCTAAATACCATCTTCATGTACGCAAATTTGTGATAGCTAGATAATAAATCTAGTTTAATGAAAATTTGTGCACCTCCCTATTGAATCTTAGATTTTGATGATAAAATCAATTAATGAGTTTACGATCTAATATGTATTTTGAGAGACATAGGACTAACCTTAATTAAGGAAAGGCAAATCAATTGATACAGAAAGAATCAGATGTTGGGCCGAAATAGAACATGTCAAAAAATTGGATGTCGAGCCAGTGGAATGGTCGACGTGCCAAAAGAATTTCGTGCCATGAGTTTAGACATCAAGCTGAAAGATCAGACATTGTGTTAAGGAGATCAGAAGTTGCGGGAGTCAACATGCCGATTGTGTAATACGCCAAATGAGAGGACGATACATCGAAGGATCAGACGAAGCATCGGATGAACCAATGACATTCCGAACAACATAGAATTCGTGTTTGTAATCAATTATGTCTAGATCGAGTTAGTTTAGGTCTAATTGAGTTGGTATTGAGGTGAAACAATGTCAACTCAATTAAGGGCCAATTAGGCCTAAATTAGGACTGAATTGGGCTTACTATTTGGCCCATTCAGTGACCTATAACAGGGTTTGGTGGTGGTATCGCCCAGACATAATCTCCCAAACTATGTCAAGTGGTGGTACCACCAGATTGGGCAGTGGTACCGCCCAATGTTAGTGTCAGATTGGGTGATGGTATCACTTAGTGTTAGACTGATATATGGTAGTACTATCAGTTGTCAGTCTGGCAGGCGGTGGTACTATCAGTTGTTAGTCTAATAGGCAATGGTACCGCCAATACCCCGAAAACCTAGGATGAGATAGTTTTGGCTCCAAATTTGAATCTATTTGGGGCCTATAAATATCCTAATCTTTCCTGCTCGATAAAATAAGAAAAGAGAATGAAAACTTGGGGTTTAGAGTGTGAAAACTCTATGAGAAAGTTAAGTCCCTTCTCCTTGAGCTTAGATATTGTTCTAAGGGAGGTGTGTGAGGGATACCTTATAAAAGGGGGTGTAAAGGTTCTCTCCTAAGCTAATCAAAGGGAGAAAGAGTTGTAAAAGGATAGTTCATCTTCGCCGTTGAAAAAAAATTATTAGTGGATGCCAGTGGCCTCGATAGAAGAGGAATCGGAAGTCGATGTAGGTCACGACGATTGAACTACTATAAATCTGGTTTGTATTTACTTTAAGCTTTTCATTTTTATTATAGACTAATTTCTCACTTTTACTATACTTATGAACGTGCTTTCAAGTTTGTTGAATCTCGGATTTTGATGATAAAGTCAATTGTAATTTGTTTGATCTAATCTATATATTGAGAAAAGTGTGCAGGATTAACTACGATGGCAGTAAGACATAAAGCAGGTGTTGTGCCAGAGTCAAAATCGAGATCACATTGGGAGTTCGAGAGTTTGTCGGAAGTCCGGACGTTCATTGGAAGTTCTGCGGGAACCAACCAAGAAGTCCAGGAGCTTGCCATAGAAGCTCATCGGAACTCGCCAAGAAGATCGTCGTAAAGTCCAGGAGCTTGCCGGGAGTCCACCGGAGCATTGCTGAGAGTTCGTTGGATGTTCGTCGGAAGTACGTCGGAAGCTCGCCGGAAGAGCAATTGACGCACCGGAAAAAGAAGTGCAGTATGTTATGATCAAGAGCACTAAGAGGGGGGCGGGGGGGGGGAATTAGTGCCGCAAAAAAAATCAGCGATTTTGTAAGATATTCGTTCGTTGAAAATCAATCTCGAAAAGTGCTTGGCTTTAGAATAAATGAACTAGCAATTAACTTAAAAAGTAATAGCAGTAATAAAAAGCAGAATGGAAATGAGCACACCAGAATTTATAGTGGTTCGATCGTTGTGACCTAGATCCACTTTCGATTCCTCCTCCGTCGAGGTCATCAGCATCCACTAATGGTCTTCCTTCAATAGGCGAAAACCAACTACTCTCTTTACAGCACTTTCTCCTTTTCACAGGTTTAGGAGACAACCCTTATAAGCCTTACACCTCTCTTGAATGATCACAAGACTTAGAAAGGGAGGAGGAGGACTCTTAGCACTTTTACAACATTTTTAACACCCCAAGACTTTAAGATATTGTTTACACTTTTGTGCCCTTTCATGCAGAAAAGGGTGGGGTATTTATAGGCCCCAACGGCTTCAAAATTGGAGCTAAAAAGTGTCTCATCTTAGATTTTCGGGGTACTAGCGGTACCACCGCCATTATTGGGCGGTACCACCGCTTGCAGACTGACACTAGGCAGTACCACCACTCAGTCTAGGCTGTATGACCGACTAATAGAGCTCGAAGACCGAGCTCTGGTGAGATCACATTGGGAGTTCGAGAGTTTGTCGGAAGTCCGGACGTTCATTGGAAGTTCTGCGGGAACCAACCAAGAAGTCCAGGAGCTTGCCATAGAAGCTCATCGGAACTCGCCAAGAAGATCGTCGTAAAGTCCAGGAGCTTGCCGGGAGTCCACCGGAGCATTGCTGAGAGTTCGTTGGATGTTCGTCGGAAGTACGTCGGAAGCTCGCCGGAAGAGCAATTGACGCACCGGAAAAAGAAGTGCAGTATGTTATGATCAAGAGCACTAAGAGGGGGGCGGGGGGGGGGAATTAGTGCCGCAAAAAAAATCAGCGATTTTGTAAGATATTCGTTCGTTGAAAATCAATCTCGAAAAGTGCTTGGCTTTAGAATAAATGAACTAGCAATTAACTTAAAAAGTAATAGCAGTAATAAAAAGCAGAATGGAAATGAGCACACCAGAATTTATAGTGGTTCGATCGTTGTGACCTAGATCCACTTTCGATTCCTCCTCCGTCGAGGTCATCAGCATCCACTAATGGTCTTCCTTCAATAGGCGAAAACCAACTACTCTCTTTACAGCACTTTCTCCTTTTCACAGGTTTAGGAGACAACCCTTATAAGCCTTACACCTCTCTTGAATGATCACAAGACTTAGAAAGGGAGGAGGAGGACTCTTAGCACTTTTACAACATTTTTAACACCCCAAGACTTTAAGATATTGTTTACACTTTTGTGCCCTTTCATGCAGAAAAGGGTGGGGTATTTATAGGCCCCAACGGCTTCAAAATTGGAGCTAAAAAGTGTCTCATCTTAGATTTTCGGGGTACTAGCGGTACCACCGCCATTATTGGGCGGTACCACCGCTTGCAGACTGACACTAGGCAGTACCACCACTCAGTCTAGGCTGTATGACCGACTAATAGAGCTCGAAGACCGAGCTCTGGTGGTACCAACGCCTGGTAGCATTAACTGTCAGTGGTACCACCACCCAGACCACTTGGGAGACTAAGTCCCAAGTGGTGCTATCGTTCGCCGTGACTTCAGGTGTTGAATGGGCTATTCAACCATCCCAATTCAACCCTATTAAGGGCCTAGTTGGCCCCTAACTGAGTTTGTGGGATTACCTCCCAATCCTAACTCAACTTATGGTCTAACTACGATAATTAAGAAAATAGAAGACTTTGAAAATCTATTTTCAACAATATTCCAAAGTTCAAAATCCATGGAAATAAGGAAGATCCTCATTCGGGTCTTCTAATAGGTGTAATCCGTCCCATTGAACATGGGCAGACGTTTAATAGAGTGACCCTATTGGTTTCCGGCATATGCCATCTCTCTTGGGTTTTAATCCAATTGAGAGTGAACTCGCTCTGATACCAATTGTTAGGATCAAGAGCACTAAGAGGGGGGGGGGTGAATTAGTGTAGCGGAAAACTTTCGTCGGTTTAAAAAGACTCCGTACGAAAACCATTTCTGACGAAAACTGATTTCGGAAACTTAACTTGAAAGCATTTTCATAAAGATAGCTTGAAAGCATACGAAAAAGTATTGAAGGCAGTAAGCTATTGAAGAGGTTTGCAGTAAGGATAAATTGCTCAAAGTAAATGCAAACCGAGATTTAGAGTGGTTCAGTCAATCTTGACCTACATCCACTTTTGGTTTCCTCCTCCGACAAGGTCACCGACATCCACTAGAGGCCTTCCTTCAATAGGCAAAGGCCAACCACCCTTTTACAGCTTTTCTCCTTTTGACGGGCTTAGGAGACAACCCTTACAGATTTTCACTCCTCTCTTGAATGATCAACACTTAGAAAGAAAGAGGGAGAAGTTTCTAGTCTTTTACAACACTTTTAAGCTCTCAAATACTCAAAACAAAAGCAAGCTTTCGGTTCCTTTTCATGCAGGAAAGGGTAGGGTTTATATAGGCCCCAATCAGTTTGAATTTGAAGCTTAAAAGTGTCATCTCTCGGATTTTCAAGGTCCTGGCGGTACCACCGCCATAACTGGGTGGTACTACCACCTGTCAACTGTCACTGAGTGGTACTATGGCTCAGTCTGGGCAGTACCACCGCCTAACTTCGCTCAGAGACCGAGCTCAGGCGGTACCACCGCTTGACAAGGGCGGTACCACCATTGGCAGTAATAAATGCTGGTGGTACCACCACCTAACAGGAGCGATTCAACTGCCCAAAACTCCTGGGAGACCGAGTCTCTTAGGCGGTGCCACCATCGGCCCTGGCGGTGCCACCGCCGGCCAGGAATTCTGGGTCCGAATGGGCTATTCCAATCGGCCCAATTTGGGTCTGTTAAGGGCCTAGTTGGCCCCAGATTAAGTTAATGGGATCACCTCCCAATATTAACTTAATCTTCATGCTAACTATGATAATAAAGATATTAATACTGCAAATCGTGTTCTAGTGTATCAATCGCTTCTTCCGGTGAGCTTCCGACGAACTTCCAACGAACATCCGACGAACCCTCGGCGATGCTCCGGCGGACTCCCGGCAAACTCTTGGACTTACGACGATCCTCTTGGTGAGTTCTGACGAGCTTCTTTGGCAAGCTCCTGGACTTCTCGGATTGTTCCTGTAGAACCTCCGACAACCGTTCGGACTTCCGACGAACTCTCGAACCCCCAACGTTATCTTGGTCTTGACTCTAGCTCAACACCTGCTGCATGTCTTACTACCATCGTAGTTAATCCTGCACACTTATCTCAACATATAGATTAGATAAACAAGTGACAATTGACTTTATCATCAAAATCCAAAATTCAACATAGTAAATATATCTTAATTGTCGTAGTTAGAGTGTAAATTAAGTTAGGATTGGGAGGTAATCCCACTAACTTAATTAGGGGCCAATTGGGCCCTTGACAGGGCTGAATTCGGTCGAATGGAGCAGCCCATTCAGCCCCTGAATTCCTGGCCAGTGGTGGCACCGCTTGGGAGACTCAGTCTCCCAGGAATTTAGGGTGGTGGTACCACCCTTGTCAGGCGATAGTACCGTCGGCAGTTATTGCTGCCAGTAGTGGTACCGCCCAGACTAAGTGGTAGTACCGCCCAGTGTCAAATGTCAAGCGGTAGTACCGCCCAGTAATGGCGGTGGTACTGCCAGGATCTCGGAAATCCAGGATTAGATATTTTTTGGCTCTATTTTTAAAGCCATTGGGGCCTATAAAAACCCCACCCTTTCCTGCATGAAAGGGCACGAAACCTATTGCCATAATCTTGAGTTCTTGAGCCTTAAAGTGTTGTAAAAGTTAGAGTTCTCCTCCTTCATCTCTTAGCCTTGTAACCATCCAAGAAAGAGGAGTGAAACTTATAAGGGTTATCTCCTAAACCCGGCAAAAGGGGAAAAGCTGTAAAAGGTGGTTGGCCTTCGCCTATTGAAGGAGGGCCTCTAGTGGACACCGATGACCTCATCGGAGGAGGAAGCCGAAAGTGGATGTAGGTCACGTTGACCGAACTACTCTAAAACTCGGTTTGCATTTACTTTGAGCAACTTTCTTTTATAGCAAATTGCCTCTCCTCCTCACTGTGCTTTAACTACATCTACATACGCTTCCACGTAAACATCTTCCGAGATTGACTTTAATCGTACGAAGACTTTACGAAACCGACGCTTTTCATTTGTGCAATTTACATTGTTGCAAATCACTTTAGTCTTCTCTTGTACTTTCATGAAAGGTTTCAAGTTCCAATTCCTTCCGAAACGGATTGAATTGAAACCATTCTCATTGGAATCAATTTTAATCGAAATAAGTTTTTTGAAATAGCGAAAGTTTTCCATTGTACTAATTCACCCCCCCGTCTTAGTGCCATTTTTTATCCTAACAATTAGTATCAGAGCAAGGTTCACTCTCGTTTGGTTTAAAACCCAAGAGAGATGGCATTTACCGGCAACTAAGAGGGTCATTCAATAACACGTCCGCCCAAGTTCAATGGGACAGATTACATATATTGGAAGACTAGAATAAGGATCTTCCTAATTTTAATAGATTTTAAGCTTTAGAATGTTGTCAAAAATGATTTTCAAAAGTCTTCTCTTCCAATGAACGATTGGAATGAGTTGGA
>LVTN01001311.1:40117-50562 GCA_001649415.1 Musa itinerans
CTAGCACATCTAAAGAGAAGATGCAAACGTACTTCATGTAGCCTACTTCATGTAAAACATTGTATCTTGCTAGCTTGTTATCTTGCATTATTTTTCAAAAACTTGTTATCCTTCATACTTCAAAGAGAAGTAACACATGTCAAATTGCTAGCTTGTCTGTTATAAAATAATGTAAACTTTTGCTAGCTTACACTTTGCAAAGGAAGCAAAAATGACACTTCCCAAAAAGAGTTTGCTATCTTGCCTATCTCAAGAAGCAAAACTTGCAACTTGCGCATTGTAAAAGGAAGCAAGAATTGCTAGTTTGCACACTTCAACAAGAATGCTATCTTGCATTTGTTTTTGAAAACTTGCTAGCTTGCACGCTCTTAAATGATATGAATTTTCTAGCTTGTATGATGATAAAACTTGATGTTTATTACGCAATGACTTAAATGTTATGTCTAAACACATGAGAATTAAACTTCTCATTTTTGTTGATGACAAAGGGAGAGAAGTATGTTGATGTTATACATGATTTGATCATAACATGTTTCCTTGGATTTTTGAATCCAAGAGTTTCTATCAATGGCATATTGATAGGGGGAGTTTGTTTAAACTCCGAGAGTTAAGGTTAAGTCCGTCATCGATTGGTTGTCATCATCAAAAAGGGGGAGATTGGTTGTCATCATCTGCATTTTGAGTGACATAGTATGCTTCGATCTGGGAGAGACAATTAAAGCAAGAAGAATCATGTTGGGCCGGAGGAAAACGTTTCAGAAGATTGGATGTCGGGCCGGAGGATCGGTCGACATATCGATAGAAGACTTCGGGCCATGGATTCGGGCATCGGGCCAAGAAGAGCATATATTGCACCAAGGATATTGGAGTTGCGAAGTCAACTGGCCGATTGGGCAATAGGCCGCAAGAGAGAATGATGTGTCGAAGAATCGGACGAAGCATCGAAGGACCAATGACATGTCGGACAACATGATTAATGCTTAGTATTAATTGTCTAGATTGAAGTATGTTTTTACATGTGCAGGATTAACTATGATAGCAAGGCATAAAGCAAAATGAAGTCCCAAAGTCAAGGACGCAATTTCATTGGGAGTTCAAGAGTTCGTTGGAAGTCTACACGTTCGTCGGAAGTTCTACCAAGAAGTCCAGGAGCTTGCCAAAGAAGCTCATTGGAACTCACCAAGAAGATCGTTGTGAAGTCCAGGAGCTTGCCGGGAGTCCGCTGGAACATTACCGTAAGATCGTTGGAAGTTCGCCGGAAGATCCCTAGAAGAAACTAGACTTATAGACTTGTTTAGCATAGAATATGTCTTAGGAATCATAGTTAGCACGTAATTAGGTTTGGATTTGGGCCAACCCAATTATGGGCCAGTTGGGCCCATGTAAGAACTATGTTGGGCCCAATGAAAAGGCTCAAACAGTGCCCCAAGAGGTGACACCGTCGTGGCACAGTCTCCGAGACTGTGTTAGGCGGTGGTACCACCGGTCTGGGCAGTGGTACCGCCAGTCTGGGTGATGGTACCACCCAGTATTGGCCCCTAGGCAGTGGTACCGCCCAAGGTAGTGTCAGCGTTAGATTGACAACCTAGGAAACCCAGGATAAGATATTTTTAGGCTCCAAGTTTGAATCAACTTGAAGCCTATAAATACCCCTCTCATCCCTAGTTAACATATACAAGTATTAAGAGTAAAAAATGATAGAAACGCTGTTGTAATCTTATGTGAGCTCCTCTCAAAGTTCTAAGTATTAGAATAGTTTAAGAGAGGAGTGAGTGGGGGTGTAAGGCTAATCTCCTAAACCCGGTAAAAGGAAAATCGAGTTGTAAAAGGTGGTTGGTCTTCCCCTATTGCAGGAAGACCGATAGTAGATGCCGGTGGCCTCGATAGAAGAGGAATCGGCGGAGTGGATGTAGGTCACGATGACCAAGCCGCTATAAAATTGGCGTGTTCTCTAGTTTGCATTTACTTCCTGCCATTTACATACTGCAAACTAAATCTTTACTTGCCTATTGTATTCACTTCATAAACGTACGCTTTCAAAGTTATTACCTTTACGAAACGATTTTTCGTCGGAAACGGATTTAATCGAAACGAATTTTTTAAACCTACATATTTTACCACTGCACTAATTCCCCCCCCCCCCCCCTCTTAGTGCCGACTCTTGATCCTAATAGATGCAGATTTTGCTGGATGTAGATTAGATAGAAAAAGCACATCCAGAACATGTCAACTTTTAGGACACGCATTTGTTTCTTAGTCTTCCAAGAAACAAAACTCTGTTACACTATCTACAACCGAAGCTAAGTACATTGTAGCTAGTGCATGTTGTGCACAAGTTGTGTGGATGAAAAACACTTTAGAGGATTATAAGATTCATCTTAAAAATATTTCCATAAAATATGATAACACAAGTGCTATATGTTTAACAAAAAATCCAATTCAACGCTCTAGAACTAAACATATTGATATCAGACATCACTTTATATGAGATCATGTCAATAATCATGATGTGATCTTAGAGTTTATTGATACGAAACATCAATTAGCCGATATCTTTACAAATCCTTTAAGTGAAGAACAATATGATTTTATTAGAAGAGAGTTAGGAATGTTAATTTACCCAAATCCATGAATTTGATGTATATCTTTTCCGGACTATCTTTCTGTATTTCATAAATAGAGCTTTCATGAATTTATTTTGTTTTTATCTTCCTTGATATTAAGTTTACTTCATATCTTTGCTCCATCACTTAATGATGTTTGATACATAGAATTCATTGACAAATGCATCTCTCACGGATTTCACTCTTATGAATTTTTAATGGATTTTATGTAATGCTCCTCTCACTATGAAGTTTTATTCATAAATTTCTCTTTCATGTGATACTCCTCTCCCATAAATTCCTCCTTATTCCTCTCATGAAAGATGAGTTTTCTGAATTCCAATGGATATCTTGATCCTTAAAAGATGAATTTTCTGAATTCCAATGGATATCTTGATCCTTAAAAGATGAATTTTCTGAATTCCAATGGATATCTTGATCCTTGACAGATGAATTTTAGTGTGTGATGATTACTTGCAAGATTGGGGATTTGATTTCATATGGATATCTTGATCCTTTTCATGAATATCTTCTCTTTGTCAAAATGAAAGCATTGTTTAACAAAAACTTATTTATCACTTTTGACTTGATAAAAATCATTTCGCAAACTTAGTTCTTAATGGATTCCCTCCTTACCTTCCTTCCTCTTCTTCATACAAAGTTGTAATGACAAAGGGGGAGAAGTTGATGGAATCTATCGCTTTAATGTTGATAACATTTAATGATGAGAACCGTTGAGTGTGAAACTTGCTTGAATTTCTTTTCCCACACTTGCATTATTGAATTATTCTTCTTTTTGTTGATGACAATGGGGGAGAAATAATACCAAATGTAATAAATTGATGACAAATGTATACAATGTATTTCATCATATATACTTGAAATGTTTGCTTGATAAATTTCTTTCATTATGATAAGATATCTAGAGCTTAACTTGTTATTTTACAATTGATATATTGCTATAGAATGATGAATTGCTATCTTTGTCATCTTTCATATTTGAAATATCATACTTAAAAATGGATGTCATGCCTTGACATCATACTTGGCATCGTATTTTGAGAATGTTAGATCATGAAAGGATTCATGATATGCATATTGATAAGTTTAATGAACTTAACTTATCGGTTTGATTCTTGACTTCAAAGGCCTTGAATTCAAGAATGTCTTTTCTCAAGTATGGCATATAGATAGGGGGAGTTAAGGTTAACTCCGTCATCAATTGATTGTCATTATCAAAAAGTGGGAGATTGTTGAATCTCATATTTTGATGATGAAATCAATTGTAAATTGTTTGATCTAATCTATACGGTTTCTACTCGAGTCTTGCTCTAATCGGATTTTCTCGGAGAACTCTTTCTCTCTCAATCTGAATAACCCTGGCTAGGGATTTGTCTTAGCAAGAACATATGAGACATTCCTCTCATGATACCGAGAGTGAATGATCCTCTATCGATACTCAATAGCTCTCGTAAGGTTGGTTACCACTCCTAGTGACCGGTTATACTAGATCTGGAACATCCAAACCTATAAGTCCGGTATCAAAGAGTGGAATACTCATATAAGACATCCTTGATGTCTCAAGTCTAAGGACCAGGTACACTACTCGGACGATGGAATCGCTGTCCAACAATGAGGTATCATCAACCATCTAACATTCCGTGAGCGGATCAATTAGTGAACTCATTCTCCAATGAGCATTTACAATATATCCTTAGTGTCCCCATATGAGTAGCTATGAGACCAATCGCTTCCATCATATGGACAGATATACAGCACTCTAGTATTTCCGGTTATCTTGATATCATTCTTGAGTAACATATGACCATAATTATTTAGGGTCTGTGTTTAAAGGTGAATCGGTTTTATTATCGTGATCTCATCACGATTTGATTCTCATTGCATAGATCCATGGGCATCACAATATATATATATATATATATATATATATATAACAAATAATATAAAGTAACAAAATGTCATAATAATAATAAGCAAAAAGACTGCATGTCAAGTCACACGTGTCATCACTCACATGATTGGCTTGTAGGGCACCTATGACTAGTATAGATTGTAAATCCAGTTTAGTGAAAATTTGTCATCTTCCAAAGCATACATAAGAGAAATAAAAGCCTATGTAGCTTCTTCTGTCCACTTAAATGTATCTTTTTTTTAAAGTGATGTCAAAGGAGCACTAATTTTATCATAGTTCTTCACTAACTTTCAATAATAACCAGTGAGTCCCAAGAATCCCCTTAGAGCCTTAATTAATTTTAGAATTTACCAATCTTTCATTGTCTAAATTTTGGAAAGATCAACTATAATACCCTCTAAAGAAAAAAATAGCCAAAATACTCCACCTCATAATGTACAAAGCTGCATTTCAATTTTTTAACAGAAATACAACTCATAAATGTAATAAATGAATTTCTAAAGATGGGCTATACATCATAATATCATCAAAGAAAATCAGAACAAACCTACAAAGATGAACTCCAAAGATATAAAAAATTTATAGTAACCATAATGTGTTCTAAAGGTAATTTTCTGAATACCAACTTCATGTACAAGAATTTGTGATAGCTAAACCATAAATTTAGTTTAGTGAAAACTTGTGCACCTCCCAATACATACTTAAGAGAAATAAAAGCCTGGGTGGCTTCTTTTGTCCACTTAAATGTATCTTTTATCAAATGTGATATTAAAGGAGCACTAATTTTATATAGTTCTTTACAAACTTTCGATAATAACCAATGAGTTCTAGGAATCCCCTCAGAGCCTTAATTAATTTTAGAATTGATCAATTTTTCATTGTCTAAATTTTGGAAAGATCAACTATAATACCCTCTCTAGAAATAACATGGCTAAAATACTCAATCTAGATTTTACAAAGCAGCATTTCGATTTCTTGACAAAAAGACAATGCTCACAAAGAAGGATAAAGACAACCCACAAATGTAATAAATGACTTTCTAAAAATGGGATATACATCATAATATCATTAAAGAAAATCAGAACAAATTTACGAAGATGAAATTGAAAGATATTATTCATTAAACTCTAAAACATAGACGGTGCACTAGTTAACCCAAAAGACATTATCAAAAAATTATAGTGACCATCATGGGTTCTAAAAATAGTTTTATGAATGCCATCTTCATGTACAATAATTTGGTTATAACTAGACCGTAAATCCAGTTTAGTAAAAACTTATGCACCTCCCAATGCATAGTTAAGAGAAATAAAAGCTTGAGTAGCTTCTTTTGTCCACTTAAATGTATCTTTTTTCAAAAGTGATGTCAAAGGAGCACTAATTTTACCACAGTTCTTCATAAACTTTCGATAATAACCAATGAGTCCTAAGAATCCCCTTAGAGTCTTAATTAATTTTAGAATTGACCAATCTTTCATTGTTTGAATTTTGGAAAGATCAACTATAACACCCTCTTGAGGAACAACATGGCCAAAATACTCCACCTCATATTGCACAAAGCTGCATATCGATTTCGGGACAAAAATATGATCCTCCTGAAGATAGATAAAGAAAACTTGCAAATGTAATAAATGACTTTCCAAAGATTGGTTATATATCATAATATCATCAAAGAAAATCATAACAAACTTACGAAGATGAACTCGAAAGATATCATTCATTAAACTCTAAAAAATAGATGGTGCATTGGTTACCCAAAAGGCAATATCAAAAATTTATATTGATCATCATGTGTTCTAAAAGTAGTTTTTTGAATGTCATCTTCATATACACGAATTTGGTGATAGCTATACTGTAAATCTAGTTTAGTAAAATCTTGTCATCTCCCAATGCATACATAAGAGAAATAAAAGCTTGTGTATCTTCTTTTGTCCACTTAAATGTATCTTTTTTCAAAAGTGATGTCAAAGGAGCACTAATTTTACCATAGTTCTTCACAAACTTTCGATAATAACCAGTGAGTCCAAAGAATCCCCTTAGAGCCTTAATTAATTTTAGAATTTACCAATATTTTATTGTCTGAATATTGGTAAGATCAACTAGAATACCCTCTCAAGAAAAAAATGGCCAAAATACTCCACTTCATAATGCACAAAGCTGTATTTCAATTTCTTAACAAAAAGTCAACGCTCACGAAGAAGGATAAAGACAACCCACAAATTTAATAAATGACTTTCTAAGGATTGCCCATACATCATAAGATCATTAAAGAAAAATAGTATAAACTTACGAAGATAAACTCGAAAGATATCATCCATTAAACTCTGGAAAAAAGATAGTGCATTGGTTAACCCAAAAGGTATTATCAAAAATTTATAGTGACCATCATGTGTTCGAAAAGTAGTTTTCTGAATGCCATCATTATGTACATGAATTTGGCCTTAGCTACACCATAAATCCAATTTAGTGAAAACTTTTGCACATTCCAATACATACTTAAGAGAACTAAAAGCCTGAGTAGCTTCTTCTGTCCACTTAAATATATCTTTTTTTCAAAAATGATGTCAAAGGAGTACTAACTTTACCATAGTTCTTCACAAACTTTCGATAATAACCAATGATTCCTAAGAATTCCCTCATAGCCTTAATTAATTTCAGAATTGACCAATCTTTCATTGTCTAAATTTTGGAAAGATCAACTCTAATACTCTCTCGAGAAATAACATAGTCAAAATAATCCACCTCAGATTGCACAACGCTGCATTTCGATTTCATGAAAAAAAGGCAATGCTCACGAAAAAGGATAAAGACAGCCCACAAATGTAATAAATGACTTTCTATAGATGGGCTATGCATCATATTGTTGAATCCCAGATTTTGATGATGAAATCAATTGATAAGTATTTATATTTTAATCTGCATTTTGAGTGACGCAGGATGCTTCGATCTGGGAGAGACAATTAAAGCAGGAAGAATCATGTTGGGTCGGAGAAAAATGTGTTAGAAGATTGGATGTCGGGCCGGAGGATCGGTCGACGTATCGACAAAAGGTTTTGAGCCATGGATTTGGGCATCGGGCCAAGAAGCAAGGATATCAGAGTTGCAAAGTCAACTGGCCGATTGGGCAATAGGCCGCAAGAGAGGACGATGCGCTGAAGAATCGGACAAAGCGTCGAGGGACCAATGACATGCCAGACAACATGATTAACGCTTAGTATTAATTGTCTAGATCGAAGTATTTTTTTTCCTGTGCAGGATTAACTATGATAGCAAGGCATAAAGCAAAATAAAGTTCCGGAATCAAGGACGCGATTTCGTTGGGAGTTCGAGAGTTTGTTGGAAGTCCAAACGTACGTCAGAAGTTCTGTCAAGAAGTCCAGGAGCTTTCCAAAGAAGCTCATCGGAACTCGCCAAGAAGATCATCGTGAAGTCCAAGAGCTTGTCGGGAGTCCACTGGAACATTGTCGAGAGATCGTCGGAAGTTCACTGGAAGAAACTAGACTTAATGGACTTGTTTAGCTTAGAATATGTCATAGGAATCGTAGTTAGCACATAATTGGGTTTGGATTTGGGCCAACCCAATTAGGGGCTAGTTGGGCCCATGTAAGAACTGTGTTGGGCCTAATGAAAATGCCCAAATAGTGCCCCAAGAGGTGACACCGTCGTGACACAGTCTCCGAGACTATATCAAGCGGTGGTACCGTCGGTCTGGGCGGTGGTACCACCGGTCTGGGCGATGGTAACGCCCAGCACAGCCTCTCATGTGGTGGTACCGCCAGATTGGGCGGTGGTACCACCTAGTGCAATGTCAGTGTTAGACTGACACTAGCAGTGGTACCGCCCAACATAGGTGGTGGTACCGCCCGAACCTAGGAAACCCGGGATGATATATTTTTAGGCTCCAAGTTTGAATCAATTTGAAGCCTATAAATACCCCTCTCATCCCTAGTTAACATACATGAGCACTGAGAGTAAAAAAAGAGTGAAACGCTGCTGTAATCTTATGTGAAACTCCTATCAAAGTTCTAAGTGTTAGAATAGTTTGAGAGAGGAGTGAGTGGGGGTGTAAGGGTTATCTCCTAAATCCAGTAAAATGAGAAAGAGCTATAAGAAGGAGGTTGATATTTACTTATAAAGCAAGATCGATAGTGGATGCCGGTGGCCTCGACGGAAGAGGAATCGGCGGAGTGGATGTAGGTCACGATGACCAAACCACTATAAAATTGGTATGTTCTCTGGTTTGTATTTACTTCCTGCCATTTACATACTGCTAATTGAATCTTTACTTACTTGCCTACTGCATTTACTTCAAAAATGTATGCTTTCAAAGTTAAACACTTTTCAAGATCGGTTTTTCAACATACGAAAGATTTTCTTAAACCGACGTTATTTTACCGCAGCACTAGTTCTAGTTCACCCCGCCCCCCCTCCTCTTAGTGCCGACCCCAACTCTTGATCCTAACAATTGGTATCAAAGCCTCGTGATTTCTGAGTTGGTTTAACACCCAAGAGAAATGGCTCTTTTCGACTTTCAAGAGGGTCACTCTCTCATTCATCCTCGCTTTTTCAATGGGACAGACTACACATATTGGAAAACTCGAATGAGAGTTTTCTTGCTTTCGTTGAATCTCGATTTATGGAATTTAGTCGAATTTGGTTTTCAAAAGTCTTCTACTCCAATGAACGAATGGAATAATTTGGAGAAGAAAACTTTTTCTTTAAATGCGAAAGCTATGAACGCTCTATTTTGTGCTTTGAGCAAAAATGAGTTTAATTGTGTTTCTTTATGCGAAACTGCACATGAGATTTGGCACACACTAGAAGTAACTCATGAAGGTACGAATAGAGCAAAAGAGTCTAGAATAAACTTTTTGATGCATGATTTTAAACTTTTTTATATGAAACCAAGCGAAACCGTTATTGACATGTACACCCATTTTACGGATGTCGTCAATGGTTTAAAAGGACTTGGTAAAACTTTTTCGAATTATGAACTTGTTGAAATTCAAAAATACCGGCTATTCAAGAATCAAAAAATTTGAATACTTTTTGATCGAAGAACTTATCGGGTCTTTAATGACCTATAAAATGACATGCAATGCACGTAAACAACTTGAGAACTGCCTTCCAAAGAACAGGAAGGATTTTGGACTAAGAACAATCAAAGACCACTCGAGCATAAGCTCAAGTGATTGTGAACTTGAACTCCTCACTATGAAATTTAAAAAGTTTATTAAACAAAAATTAAAGAATAAAAAGAACGCAACTACTTGCTATGAATGCAAGAAGAAGAAAGCTCTTTGGGACGAATTAAGCTCATTCGAAGACGAGGACAAAATCAACAAAGGCGAGATGGCAAACTACGCCTTAACGGCTTTCGACAATGAGGTAATTGAAACCCCCTTAATTTATTTCAAAATTACATAATGCTTTTCATGATACATTTCCTTTTTTATTTAGTTTAGAAAAATTATTTTTTGAAAATTGCATGTTTAATAAATAAAAATATAAAAAATTAGGAATCATGCTTATCTAGTAATTTTGAAAATAATCATGAAAGTTACATGTTTTGTGATAAACAAATAAAATGATTTTAATTAAAAATGCCTTATGAAACCATGCTATATGTGTTTAAGAAGTAATAATATATATCTTGATGATTCTCATATTCTTTGTGATTAAAAATGCTTCATTTTTAATGAAATCATGCTTGATAATTTAATGCATAATGATCACGCTTAATGAGTTTCTATTTCAAAATTATGCATGATGATTTTAGCATATTGATCTTTGTTGCAATGAAAGTTCTTTTTTTGTTTTTAAACAATTGATGCATATTTTTATTTGACATAAATGAAAAAGGACATGCTTGAATGAAATAAATCACATGAATTGAAACAACTAAAAAG
>LVTN01001311.1:58096-70264 GCA_001649415.1 Musa itinerans
CAATGTTGATTTTGGACTCTTTCACTCGGCTAGTGCCTTCATGAGTGACCTCAAGAGTTCTCCAAATATCAAAAGCCGAATCACAAATCGAAACGCAATTAAATTCATTTTTGTCAAGTGCACAATATAAGGCATTCATAGCCTTTGCATTTAGAGAAAACATCGTCTTCTCCAAATCATTCCAATAGTTCATTGGAAGATAAGACATTTCAAATCCATTTTCGACTATGTGTCATAAATTCAAATCCAAAGAAAGTAAGAAAACTCTCATTCAAGTTTTCCAATAAGTATAGTTCGTCCCATTGAAAAAGGGAGGATGAATGAGAGAGTAACTCTCTTGAAAGTCGAAAAGTGTCATTTCTATTTGGGTGTTAATCCAAAGTAGAAAACCATAGTTCTGATATCAATTGTTAGGACCGGAGCGGCACTAAGAGGGGGGGGTAAATTAGTGCAGCGGATTAAAATTCGGAAGTTTAAACTTGATTTCGTAAATGTGTAGAGATTTCAATTCGACGAAGGATAACTTAGTAAAAATAGCTCGAGTAAAGGAAGGAGATGAAAATCGAAAGTTTGCTGCTAAGTAAATAAATGATTCAGAAAGTTAAACACTCACACATTCAAGGAACACCATAATTTAAAGTGGTTCGGTCAAATGACCTACATCCACTTGCAAAGCCTTCTTCGATGAGGCTGCCAACTTCCACTAACAATTTACTTTGAAGGAAAAGGACCAAATACCCCTCTTACAACCTTGTTACAAGTAGTTCACACTCTTACAGATTTTTCAAAGAGAAAAAGAGAGGTGAATACTTAAGCTATTAAAAAATAAGACTTTACTAAAGCTTTTTCTCAATTTCTAACTTCTCCAAAGGTGTATCCTCTGTTAAGAATTGAGGGGTATTTATAGACCCTAAAGAAGATTCAAATTTGGGCTCCAAATTTTGAATTCCTTTTAGGTTCCTGGAGCTGGAGGTGCCACCGCCTGTCGGTGGCAGTGCCACTGCCTATCAATGTCACATTGATCGTTTACTGGCGGTGCCACCGCCTGACGGTGGCGGTGCCACCGTCCGACCTTTCGGGTGTTGGGCGGTGCCACCGCCCAGTCTGGCGGTACCACCATCCGACCTTTCGGGTTCTGGGCGATGCCACTGCCCGACCTTTCGGGTTCTGGGTGGTGCCACCACCCGTCCTTACAGGTCACTGGCTGGGCTCCAAATTTGGCCCAAACCAGTTCATATTCGGGCCTAATTGGCCCCTAACCAGGTTATAGGATTAACTCTTAATCCTAACCCTAATTACATACAAACTATGAAATTAAGACATAGTCCTAAGCAGGTTTTTAACTAGCAACGTCGAGTTTCCTTCCGGTGAGCTTTCCGGCGATCTTCCGGTGGACTTCCGATACACTCTCGGATTTCTTCCGGCGGACTCCCAACAGGCTCCCGGTCTTGTGGCGAGTTCAGCGAGTCTTTGGCAAGTAGCCAAACCTTCTCGGTGATCTCCGCGAACCTCCGACGATCTCTCCGACGGACTTCCGAAAACTTCGACAAGTCCCCGATTCCTTCTCGGTTGGTTCTGGCAGCACTTCCGACGATTCTTTGGACTTTCGACGGACTCTCGAACACCCATAGAACTTGACTCCGGTAGATTTGCTTTATGTCTTCAAGCTATCGTAGTTAATCCTGCATAAGTAAAGCAAAACTTCGATCTAGACAATTACTCCTAAGCAATTAATCAAGTTGTTCGACATGTCATTGGTCCCTCGACGCTTCGTCCGATTCTTCGGCGCATCGTCCTCTCTTGCAGACTATTACCCAATTCGCCAGTTGACTCTGCAACTCTGATATCCTTGGCGCAATACCCGCTCTTCTTGGCCCGATGCCCGAATCCACGGCCCGAAGCCTTCTGTCGATACGTCGATCGATCCACCGGCCCGACGTCCAATCTTCTGACATGTTCCTCCGGCCCAACATGATTTTCCTGCTTTAATTGTCTCATCCTAATTGAAGTATCCTACATCACTCAAAACATAGATTATTAAATCATAACACATATCAAGTGGTTTCATCATCAGAATACGAGATTCAACAATAAAATCATCAAAGAAAAACAGAACAAACTTATGAAGATGAACTCGAAAGATATCATTCATTAAACTCTAAAATGTAGATGGTCCATTGGTTAACCGAAATGGCATTATCAAAAATGTATAGTAACCATCATGTGTTCTAAACATAGTTTTCTGAATGCCATCTTCATGTACACAAATTTGGTGATACATAGACCATAAATCCAGTTTAGTAAAAGTTATGCACCTCCTAATGAATACCTAAGAGAAATAAAAGCCTATGTATCTTCTCCTATCTAATTAAATGTATCTTTTTTCAAAAGTGATGTCAAAGGAGCATTAATTTTATTATAGTTCTTCATAAACTTTTGAAAATAATCAATGAGTCCAAAGAATCCCCTTACGAGCCTTAATTAATTTTAGAATTGACCAATCTTTCATTGTTTGAATTTTGAAAAGATTAACTATAATACCATCTCGAGAAAAAAAATGCCACAATACTCCACCTCAAATTGCGCAAAGTTGAATTTCGATTTCATGACAAAAAGACAATGCTCGGGAAAAAGGATAAAGACTACTTGCAAATGTAATAAATGACTTTCTAAATATGGGCTATACATCATAATATCATCAAAGAAAAGCATAACAAACTTATGAAGATAAACCTAAAAGATATCATTCTTTAAACTCTGAAAAATAGACTATGCATTAGTTAACTAAAAGGCATTATTAAATATGTATAGTGACCATCATGTGTTCTAAATGTAGTTTTCTGAATGTCATCTTTATGTACACGAATTTGGTGATAGCTAGACTATAAATCTAGTTTAATAAAAGCTTGTGCACCTCCCAATGAATACTTAAGAGAAATAAAAGCCTATGTATCTTCTTCTATCTAATTAAATTTATCTTTTTTAAAAGTGATGTCAAAGGAGCACTAATTTTATTATAGTTCTTCACAAACTTTTGAAAATAATTAATGAGTCCCAAGAATCCCCTCAAGAGCCTTAATTGATTTTAAAATTGATCAATCTTTCATTGTTTGAATTTTGGAAAGATCAACTATAATACCCTCTCGAGAAAAAAATGACCAAAATACTCCACCTCAAATTGCACAAAGCTAAATTTTGATTTCATGATAAAAAGACAATGTTCACGAAGAAGGACAAAGACTACCCACAAATGTAATAAATGACTTTCCAAAGATGGGCTATACATCATAATATCATCAAAGAAAAGCATAACAGACTTATGAAGATAAACCCAAAAGATATCATTCTTATACTCTAAAAAATAGACGATGCATTAGTTAACTCAAAAGGCATTCTCAAAATTTTATAATGGCCATCATGTATTCTAAAAGTATTTTTCTGAATGTCATCTTCATGTACACGAATTTCGCTAGACCATAAATCCAGTTTAATAAAAACATATGCACCTCCCAAGGCATACTTAAGAGAAATAAAAGCCTGAGTAGATTCTTTTGTCCACTTAAATTTTTTTTTTTTTTAATGATGTCAAAGGAGTACTAATTTTACCATAGTTCTTCAAAAACTTTCGATAATAACTAGTGAGTCTCAAGAATCCTCTCAAAGCCTTAATTAATTTTAGAATTCATCAATTTTTCAATATCTAAATTTTGGAATGATCAACTATAATACCCTCTCGAGAAACAACATGGCTAAAATACTCCACCTCATACTGCATTGCATTTCAATTTCTTAACAAAAAGATAATGCTCATGAAAAAGGATAAAGATAACCCACAAATGTAATAAATGACTTTCTAAAGATGGGATATACATCATAATATTATAAAATAAAACCAAAACAAACTTATGAATATGAACTTGAAAGATATGATTCATTAAACTCTTGAAAAATAAATGGTGCTTTGGTTAACCCAAAAGGTATTATCAAAACTTTATAGTGACCATCATGTGTTCTAAAAGTAGTTTTCTAAATGCCATCTTCATATATACGAATTTGGTGATTGCTAGACCATAAATCCAGTTTAGTGAAAACTTGTGCACGTCTTATTGCATACTTAAGAGAAATAAAAGCTTGAGTAGCTTCTTCTACCCACTTAAATGTATCATTTTTCAAAAGTGATGTCAAAGAAGCACTAATTTTATAATAGTTCTTCACAAACTTCACAAACTCTCGACAGAAAAATGGCCAAAATACTCTATCTCAGATTGCGTAAAGTTGCATTTCGATTTCATGACAAAAAGACAATGCTCACGAAGAAGTATAAAGGCAACCCGCAAATGTAATACATGACTTTCTAAAGATGGGCTATATATCATAATATCATCGAAGAAAATCAAAATAAACTTACAAAGATAACTCAAAATATTTTATTCATTAAACTCTAAAAAATAAATGGTGCATTAGTTAGCTCAAAAGGCATTATCAAAAATTTATAGTGATGATCATGTGGTCTAAAAGTAGTTTTCTGAATACCATCTTCATGTACATGAATTTGGTGATAGCTAGATCGTAAGTAGATTCCTCCGTCCACTTAAATGTATCTTTTTTCAAAAGTAATGTCAAAGTAGTATTAATTTTACGATAGTTCTTCATAAACTTTCGATAATAACGGGTGAGTCCCTAGAATCTCCTCAGACCCTTAATTAATTTTAGAATTGACCAATCTTTCATTGTCTGAAATTTGGAATGATCAACTATAATACCCTCTCGAGAAATAACGTTGCCAAAATACTCTACCTTAGATTGAACAAAGTTGAATTTCGATTTCTTGACAAAAAGATAATGCTCACGAAGAAGGATAAAGACAATTTGTAAATATAATAAATGATTTTCCAAAGATGGGCTATACATCATAATATCATCAAAGAAAATTAAAATAAACTTACAAGGATGAACTCGAAAGATATCATTTATTAAACTCTAAAAAATAGACGGTGCATTGGTTAACCTAAAAGGCATTATCAGAAATTTATAGTGACCATCATGTGTTCTAAAAGTAGTTTTTTATGTGTCATCTTCATGTACATGAATTTGATGATAGCTAGATTGCAAATCCAATTTAGAGAAAACTTGTGTACGTCCTATTGCATACTTATGAGAATTAAAAGCCTGAGTAGCTTATTCTATCCACTTAAATGTATCATTTTTCAAAAGTGATGTCAAAGGAGCACTAATTTTACCATAGTTCTTCATAAACATTTGATAATAACCAGTGAATCCTAAGTATCCCCTTAGAGTCTTAATTAATTTTAGAATTGACCAATCTTTTATTGTCTAAATTTTGAAAAGACCAACTATAATACCCTCTCAAGAAACAACATGGCCAAAATACTCCATCTCAAATTGCAGAAAGTTGCATTTCGATTTCTTAACAAAAACACAATGCTCACGAAGAAAGATAAAGACAACCTGCAAATGTAATAAATAACTTTCTAAAGATGGGCTATACATCATAATATCATCAAAGAAAATCATAACAAACTTAGAAAAATAAACTCGAAAGATATCATTCAATAAACCCTGAAAAATAGTCGGTCAATTGGTTAACCCAAAAGGCATTATCAAAAGTTTATAGTGACCATCATGTGTTCTAAATGTCATCTTCCTGTACACGAATTTGGTGATAACTAGACCGTAAATCCAATTTAGTGAAAATGTTTACACCTCCCAATGCACATGTAAGAGAAATAAAAATCTAAGTAGCCTCTTTTGTCCACTTAAATGTATTTTTTTTCAAATGTGATGTCAAAGTAACACTAATTTTACCATAGTTTTTCATAAACTTTTGATAATAACCAGTGAGTCCCAAGAATCACCTCAGAGCCTTAATTAATTTTAGAATTATCCAATCTTTCATTATCTGAATTTTAGAAAGATCAACTATAATACCCTCTCGAGAAACAACATGGCCAAAATACTCTACCTCAAATTGTATAAAGCTGCATTTCGATTTCTTAACAAAAAACAATGCTCATGAAGAAGGATAAAGACAACCCTCAAATGTAATAAATGATTTTCTAAAGATGAGCTATACATTATAATATAATCAAAGAAAATCAGAATAAACTTACGAAGATGAACTCGAAAAATATCATTCATTAAACTCTGAAAAATAGATGGTGCATTGGTTAACCTAAAAGGCATTATCAAAAATTTATATTGACTATCATGTATTTTGAAAGTAATTTTCTGAATGCCATCTTCATGTATATGAATTTGATGGTAGCTAGATCGTAAATCCAGTTTAGTGAAAACTTATGCACCTCCCAATACATACTTAAGAGAAATAAAAGCCCGAATAGCTTCTTTTGTCTACTTAAATATATCTTTTTTCAAAAGTAATATCAAAGGAGCACTAATTTTATCATAGTTCTTCACAAACTTTCAATAATAACGAGTGAGTCCCAAGAATCCTCTCAAAGCTTTAAGTAATTTTAGAAATTGACCAATCTTGCTTTATGTGAATTTTGGAATGATCAACTATAATACCCTCTTGAGACACAACATGGCCAAAATATTCTACCTCAGATTACACAAAGTTGGATTTCGATTTCTTGGTAAAAAAGCAATGCACATGAAGAAGGATAAAGATAACCCACAAATGTAATAAATGACTTTCTAACGTTAGGCTATACATTATAATATCATCAAAGAAAATAAGAATAAACTTAAGAAGATAAACTCGAAATATATCATTTATCAAGCTCTGAAAAATAGATAGTGCATTGGTTAATCCAAAAGTCATTATCAAAAATTTATAGTCACCATCTTGTGTTCTAAAAGTAATTTTCTGAATATCGTCTTCATGTACACAAATTTAGAGATAGCTAGACCTTAAATCCAGAAAACTTATTAACCTCCCAATGTATATTTAAGAGAAATAAAAGCTTGAATTACTTCTTTTGTCCACCTAAATATATCTTTTTTCAAAAGTGTTGTCAAAGGTACACTAATTTTACCATAGTTCTTCATAAACTTTCGATAATAACTAGTGATTCCCAAGAATCCTCTCAGAGACTTCATTAATTTTAGAATTGACCAATCTTTCATTGTCCGAATTTTGGAAAGATCAACTATAATACCCTCTTGAGAAACAATATAGCTAAAATACTCCACCTCATATTACTCAAAGCTGCATTTTGATTTCTTGACAAGAATATAATGCTCACGAAGAAGGATAAAGACAACTTGCAAATGTAATAAATGGTTTCTAAAGATGGGCTATACATAAAAAAAAATCAGAACAAACTTACGATGATGAACTCGAAATATATCATTCATTAAACTTTAAAAAATAGACAGTGCATTAATGACCCAAAAAACATTATCAAAAATTTATAGTGACCATCATGTGTTCTAAAAACAGTTTTCTGAATATCATCTTCACGTACACAAATTTGATGATAACTAAACTATAAATTTAATTTAGTAAAAACTTGTGCACCTCCTAATGCATACTTAAGAGAAATAAAAGTTTGAGTAGCTTCTTTTGTCCACTTAAATGTATTTTTTTTTCAAAAGTGATGTCAAAAGAGCACTAATTTTACTATAGTTTTTTATAAACTTTCGATAATAACCAGTGAATCTCAAGAATCCCCTCAAAGCCTTAATTAATTTTAAAATTAATCAATCTTTCATTGTTTGAATTTTGGGAAGATAAACTACTCTTGCACAAAACTACATTTCGATTTCTTAACAAAAAGATAATGCTCACGAAGATAGATAAAGACAACCCATAAATGTAATAAATGACTTTCTAAATATGAGCTATATATCATAATATCATTAAAGAAAATCAAAATAAACTTACAAAGAGGAACTCGAAATATATCATTCATTAAACTCTAAAAAATAGACGATGCATTGGTTAACCCAAAAGGTATTATCAAAAATTTATAGTAACAAACATGTGTTCTAAAAGTATTTTTCTGAATGTCATCTTCATGTACATGAATTTGGTGATAACTAGACCGTAAATCCAGTTTAGTGAAAACTTATGCACCTCCCAATTTATCAAATAACTCATACACCACTAGAATAATAATCTAAGCATCCGTTAAGATGACATTGAGACTAAACATTAGTTGTTACACTCCTAAATGATTAAATAATTCAATAATCATGTGATCAAAAAAGTGAAAGTCTTTATTATTCCACAAATTTATTTATAATTTTTTTATGTAATAATTTAATATTTTTATCTTGTTCAAAATACTATAATTTCGTTTTCAATACTACATAATTATATTAAAATATCATAATATATCTTTCGAAAAGTAGACGGTGCAGATATTTGACGGAGAGACCGTGAAAATCATAAATTGAAAGGACAATTACAGATATTTTAATTCTGACGAGACATAAATATATAACGCAATTAATGCGTGCAGTCTTCTTGACAGTAGTCGACAACCCATTTAATGCTCTGCCTTCTGATGTAAGCTCAGGCAGCAGCAGTACAGAACTCGCGGGCGAATCCGACCCTGGTATTGGGCACATCAAAGAAGACACGGTGGTTCTGCTGCTGCACGTTGGCGATGACGTTGAGCACCGAGTTGACGTTGTCCGGCGCGGCGGCCATCGCCAGGCACGTGATCGACCCGGCGGTGCTGTGGATCAGCACGTTGTCGGGCGGCAGCGTCACGTTCATCCCCATGAACATGAGCGTTATGGCAGGCGGCTTGATTGCGCCGTTGTAGCACGTGTCGAAGCCGCCCAGCGACGTCACTGGTCCGGCTGCCTTAACCCGCCTCCGGAACTCGTCCCGCAGAGCCGCATATGCGGGTGCCACCAGCCGGGTGAACATGGTCCCCGAGTCGATGATGGTACCGGCGCCTGTGGCCGGGTCGAAGGCGAACGCCGAGGGCGGGATGTCGAGCACTCGGCGTCCTACTCGTATCCCAATCATGCTCACGTAGTAGAGGGAAGAGCGGCGGGCGTTGGACAGCAACGTCGTGGTCTTGATCTTCTTCGGCTGGCCGATCGGTCCCAGTCGCAGCGTGCCGGAGAAGTTTAACGACTTGAAGCTCGGGAGACAGTAGGAGAATGTGGAGGCGTAGAGGTCCTTGGTCTGGGACAAGAAGGAGAGCGGGCCGCGGCCGAGGCCCAGGAGGCCCTGAGGCGGAATTGAGTTGCCCGTCATCTTCTGCACACACCCGAACGTGTACGACTGAACGACTTCGGAGGCGAGGGCGAGGATATCCTGCGCGAGCCCGGCCTGGACGGAGGAGCCGCCGTAGGTGAGATTGAAGGCGCACGAGGCTGCGCCCTCGGGACAAGAGGGGTTGGGGACCTGAGCGCATTGGGGGGAGCCGCAGGGAAGCGGGCGGTAGGTGGTGGAACTAGAGGGGTCGAAGGAGGCGGAGGTGGAGGCGGAGGGGCAACCTGTGCAGGCGGTGCAGGGGAACCAGGCGGCGTCACTGCTGGTGTCGAGGGCGACGAGCATGGGCTGCGCCGGGGTGCCGAGGCTGGCGCGGACGACGTAGTTGGGGATCTGGAGGAGCTGACGACCGGGGGCGATGGGCACGAAGGAGCGGCCGGAGGGTCTGTGAGAGGTGGCAAGCGAAACCAGGTAGGTGAGGCGGGACTCGTCGTAAGTCATGAAGTTCATCATGGTGTCCTCCCATGAGGAGGAGCGGACGGAGGGGCGGAACGGAGAGCAAGGATCGGAGGCGTGGAAGATGTGTATGGTGGAACGTTGATCAGGTGGAGTGGCACAGTGGCTAGGAGCGGCGAGAGCGAAGGGAACGAGGATTAGCAGAAGAAGAAAAAGACCAAGTGGCAGCAGCGACGGAGAGTAAGCCATGGGGGTGTGGGTGTGGGTGTGGGTGTGGGTGTGAGTCGAGTGGGAGCGAGTACTGTTTATATAGATGAAGGAGGGAGTGTGAAGTGGGAGGCAGGAAAGGTAGCAGAGATGCTAACTCATGATGCACAGACTGTAATCCACCATGGTTTGCATCATGGATTACAGGTTCGAGTGTGGGCAGCCGGAAGAAGATATTGTTGGTCGCTAAGGAGCGGATGATGGCTCATTTGACTGACCACGCTAGCTCGCATTGGATGCAGAGCTTGGCACCGATTCGTCGTTGTGGAGATTTGGTTTAATTCACATTACGCAGCGACTCGATATATTCCAAAATGATTCTATCACAATTCACATTACGCAGCGACTCGTCAAAGTTGCAATGCAGATTGAATACAATATCACTTCTCAACTCCCGTCTATTTATTGGCGAGATAAAATAATCAATTCAATCGAATTATTGAATCAAGTAATCACGTTAAATCCCTACTTTATATATAAATTATTAACAAGCATAGTCGACCATTTAACTACTGATCTACTTATGTGGTCAGTCATCTTGTTTTTCATTGTTTAATCGGAATCCACTATCTTGCAAATAACGATACAGTCAATTGTATCTGTCCAGGTGCCATTATCATTAATAATTAGTCAAGAGTTCAAATCCATCTCCATTATTATGTTCATGGTAAATGAATGAACCATGCCAAGCTCTAAATATATCATCCTATTTTTTAAAGCGATTTGGGAATCGCACCAATCCGCATCTAATAAAACACATACCTTATCAAGTAAATAAATATACAATGAATACATGATTTATTCCATGAAGTGACCAAAACATTTATGGTATCATGGTGTGCCCCACCTAGTGAACGAGTAATTATGAAGCCCTAAGACAGCAGATAGATAGCACATCATCATTGCATGCCGCTACTGTAATCCTTATTGATCCTTCATGCCTAATAGTTGTATTGGAAACTTTGGCCTTTACTAGGTCTCAAAGCATTGTATATGCTCAACAAAGTGTCCCACCATCCAATCAATATCTTCTAATAGTACCTCAACGATAGCACATCAAGTGAAATTCAATTGAAATGTGTCAACTATCTCAATTGGTAAAAATTTTGTGAGTGTCTCATCTTTATCATTTATTTTTTTATTAAAAAAATCATAAACGAAACAATAGATTACAATAATACAATTTTCCATGATTAGGTGAGCTTAAATTACAACCATAGTAATGGTAAATCAGATTAGACTCGAGAAAAGATTTATCTAAATTATTTCTATACTTGGGAGGACAAATCTCTTCAAAGTGTGAACTGGTCAACCTCCCAAGCATTTTAGATGTGTTTTTGTTATTATTTTGAGAGACAATTGCACACATTTTTGTTTATTGTTAGAATTAATAGCTCTAAAATAATTATAATATATTTTTGGTTTGAACTCATATAAAAGGAATTATAATGTCCTCCTACAAAAACATTTTTGTGATATTATGGGATTTACTTTCTTTAAATTAGAATCATGTTTTGGCTAGGAGAGAGGACACAAGGGCAAGAAAATATGCATAAAGACTATCATGAAACTTATGAGACATCAGAAATTATGACCACTTGTCGATCCAACTCTCCCCTCAGTTCCCTCTCTCTCTTTTCTTTTCTTTTTCTTTCTTTATTCTTTCTCCTCCTCTTTTTCTTATCCAAATGTTCCTTCTCTTTCTTCATCAAATTCTCTTGTATACATACATTATTTCCCTCGAAACAATATGCTCGATAGAAATGATTAAATTATATCAATCTGGTTTTAGAATTAGGTATCCTATTACCTTAATAGTTATTCAAGACTCCTCTTATCATTCATTTTTATGGTCAATCACCTCATGATGGGATGGGGCATCCAAATTTTGTGAAACCTAATGGAGACCAGGTTCAACTAATTTCGGTGATTTGGTTTGGTCTTCATGGATCTCTTAAAGGATCATCTTTCTTGGTTGAAAAAGTAAAAAATGCTGCATTGAGACAGGAAGATAATTCATTTTGATAATTTGATATTGGCTATAAATGTTGAATCAAGTTGAAGAATAAAAAAGAAAAAGAAAAAAAGGAGGGAATCTAATGATCAAACGCATCTCCTATCATACGACCTTCAATGACAGCATGATTTAATCTCCAACTCCTTATGTTCCAAACACTATTAAGATTCAGTTACACTTTTTGGACACTTTCTTATAAATAAGTATAAAAAAAAAAAAAGAGGTCAAATAGAGAGGGTTTATCAATCCAACCTAGAAAGAGGGGGGG
>LVTN01001311.1:74049-84652 GCA_001649415.1 Musa itinerans
CCCACCCCCACCCCCACCGATGACCCCAAGCCATAAACCCTACTTCTTGCGCAACCGCTGCCTTCACCACTGTCGCTTCCTCTGCCGCGGACGAACGGGTCCGAAGGTCTAGCTTTCGTGTGCAGTTCCCTCCACCGCCAATGCTTTCGTGTGCAGCTCTTTCCACCATCAAGGGAGAGGACCACAGCTTCTACTACCACCGACAGATACATTTGAAGTTTCCTCCGCCCACGATGTCACCGTCGATAGCTTTCGCCATCGTCGCTATCACCGTCCGAAGCCTTCTCTGTCCTTGCTGCTGCCATTCGCAACTTCCTCTACCGCTACTACTATCATCCGAAATTTTCCTTCGCCACTGTTGCTATTATGCGCAACTTCCTCCGTCGCTACCACGATCATCCGAAAGTTCCCCCGTCACCGTTGCCCTCTCCTTCCCCACTTTCCACCGTTAGTGACTCTTTTCTCCCCTCTAACTACTGTTAATAGTAGATTAAATATTTTTAACAGTAGATTGTTAACTACTGTTATCATATAATAGTCCCTACTTAAATTTTAGTACTATTAATCTCTATTTATTAATTATATTTTATATTTTTATATTTTAGAGCGTCTTGTTTCGCTCGGGTGGGCACTTAAGCGAGTGCCTAATGTCTTAGGCATTTTCAAACCTCGACAATTTTTGACACCTAGCGCTTTTTAAATCACTGGGAAGAACTAAATACTAGTGGTAGGAGAGTACCAAATAAAGGAAAGCAAGTTGTTGCCAAGAAGTCAAACATTACACAAAAGAAAAGGACCACTCGACTTGTATATATTTCAAGAACCAAGTAAATCAATGCAAAACCAAAAAGGAGTACGGATAAGAAGGCAAACAATGATACACGTAATAAAGATGCAAGAGCCAAAACAATTCAATATTCCCTCATTCCCTTCAATGTGACCCATTTAGACACCTTTAATCATATGATTGAATCTATTGGAAGACAGTCTTCAATTGAAGCCTCCAAATTATCATGAGATAAGAGTTCCATTATTATAAAATGAGTTAGACTAAACAAATGATTTGATAAATGGTCATAAGGATGCATGGGCAAAACATGATTGTTCTATTATGTCAATGGCATGGACTAATACGAAACAAGAAGTATAATCAATTGTTTATTAGAAACCATGTTTGTTAAGCCAATTGATATATCTTCTTTTATAAAATCTAGAGGAAAAACATTTGAATTACTTGACAAGTTTATAGAAAGAATTGGAGAGCAAAATATTGTACAAATTATATTTAATAAGGAAACAACTATCTTAGTTATTAATGACTTTTCCTTTGAATATTTTAATTAGGTTATTGTCAGACACATGTCAATTTTATTTTTCTCTTTTTTGGGTAAAAATTACTTCAAGGAAAAAAGTCATATTTGTATTGTACTCTATGTACAACATTTTGTTGATATAATGTTAGAGGATATTAAAAAAATGCATATATCAGTTAGATTGTTGGGTTTATATGTAATCACACTAGAACATTGAACATGATGTATAAATTTTTAATTAATTAAAAATTGGTGAGATATGGTGTCACATTTTGTCACTTCATTTCTGACATTGCAAAGTATGGATAACAAAATCACACCCTTACAAACATGTTGACCTTATAAACACATTTTGTCACTTCATTTCTAGCAAGAGGGTTCACGACTTTTAACGCATATACGATATGCTTTTAAGATGATATTAAAATGTTATTGCTTGCCCTCTTATCTTTCGCATATTTTGCTCATTTACTTATCATCCATTTTTCCTCTTTTTTCGAGAAATAACATGTCTATAAGGTTATGTTTTTGCCTATGCACACTTTACAATGTATAAAATGAAGTGGCAAAGCGTATCACACCTTATTTCATCAATTTCTTTATTATTTACAAATTCTCTCGACATGATCAATACTCTAGTGTGATTGTATATAAACCAAACAACAAAAATCGTCTTTTCTAAGGTCTTCTTGATGTCTACAATATTTCTAATAACCTCTATACTGATATCAATACAATGTGTCCGCATGTAATACAAATACGGTATTTTTGCTTAGAGTAATTTACCTAAAACAATAAAATAAAATTGATGTGTAAGAACACATGGATTTCATCGTCATACTAGCTATTTTAATCATTCAAATGCCAAATCGTATGCTAAGACATAGTTGCTTCCACCATCTATTATAACCTAAACAACATTTTACTCTACAATTTATTTTACAAACTTATCAAGTAATTCAAATATTTTTTTGCATCAATTGAATGAACAATTAATCAAAAAATTAATTACTTCTTTGTCTCATATCAGTTCACGCATCTAACATAATAAATTTGCACATGCATCCTTATTACCCTTCATCAAATTATTTGTATAATCAAACTTCGTTTTCAACAATAAAATTCTCAACTCAAGCTAACTTGGTGGTTTAAATTTTCAACCATATCTTGTAATAGTTTCAATCAAACTGTCTAAACGGGCCGAATTAAAAGGAATACATAAGTGAAGAATGTACTGAATCCATCTTGCCCTATTATTTTGCATCATTTATACTTGTTTGTCTTAATTTTGATCCTTTTTTATCTTGCATATCTCTAGTTCTCGAAAGTTGGAACATATATCCTTTCTTTTATGAAATTTTAAGCTTCTTAGCAATAACAACTTCTTTTCATATTCTATCAAATACTCTTTTCCCACTAGCATTGATATCTTCTAAATCATTTTCCTCTTTAACATCATCTCCAATATTCTGAATATTCGGTAAAAAATCATAAAACTTAATCTCTTGTGTATTCTGATCATTCATATAGGTCTGTAACATTTGTTTTACACCAAGAAGACATTTTTGCATCAAAATTTTTGCATACTGATGCATTGTTGAAGTTCCCGACTTTATGTTGTTTTGTATAAAAAAATATCACTTCTAGTAGTTTTCTTGCTAAATGTACAAGTCACGGCATTAGGGTCTTCAGGATTTTTTTTGTATAATTATATTTTCATCCTGGATCTTTTCTTGAGTTCCTTGCATATGATTGTTTAGACTTACTCTCTACACTTGCCATTGTTCCTGAAATATAGAAAGGATCCAAGGCAAAATACATCAAGAAATAAACTAATAACAACTTATCATGTGGTAGAGTGTTGTTTATCCTAGTAGGATGCTCAAATCAAGATTACTTCCATCTAACAAGGTGATGTTATGGCCTAACAGGGTGTTGTTTTGCCCTGAGTTCCTAAGAGGATGCTCAAATCAATAAATAGGGAGCTAAGTTCAAATTTTTAGTGTTACCCAGAAACTTAAAGAAGAAAGAGAATGAGATGGAGAAGATGGTAGTCACCAACTGGTGGAGGAATGTAGCAATGTATGGCGGATCACGAAGGAAGGTGCATATGGCAGATCCACATAAGAAAGCTTTTACGGAGAAGCCACGAAGGAACATTATGATCTCAAGCACAGTCAAAATATGGTGGAGGACAGCTAGGACCGACGACATATGGGGAGGAAGGTAAGCCTTAAGCTCATACAGCATTCGCAACAGAAGATGGCAATTGCCAATTGGCCTCGAAATGCAACTCTGGTGGTGCATAGGGCGAATGAAGGTTGTGGTTGACAAAGTATGGTGAAGGAAGAGAATAGTTGAAGGTGTATGGTAGAGGAACGAACCAGACAACGACGTAGGGTTTTTTTCTTCTGGTCACCAAAAGGGTTGGGGTCTCGGGATGGGGGTTGTTATTTGGTTGAACCCAAATGAACCTGAACCTAGCTTCAATTGGCTCAAGCACGCACTTAAGTTGCCCAACGCCTAGGTGGCACGCATCATGCCCATTTAACATCATTCATCTAGATCATCTCCGAGGCACTCGGACCTCGCCTCACCCCGCTCGAGTGCCTAGGCTAGCACCTTTTCATCTTATCAAAACACAATCTCAATTTTGATTTGATAACAAAGGAATCAATGAAAACATTCTTAGAATCTTCATCCTATGAGGTGCATTTCCGCTCATGTCCATTTCTTAACCAAACAAACTAGACATGTTAGGGAACATACATCATATCTATCATATTCTTTATGATTATGAATTTTGAAGGTTGTTCAAAATAATTTCAATGTACCTACTAAAACCACTGAAATTATAATTGTTCCTCAATAATTGAGTAGAACAAACAAGATGAGGGATTGTATACCTGAAAACATAAGTCAAGAAAGCTACTGAGTACCTAACATGCATACATTCAGTAGAATTCATTAATATAAAAGAACTGGAGATATTTGTCATAAGATGGAAATGTTTGCACACACACATGCACAGACAATGTTTAGGATGATTCCGTATGAATCTATTCTAGTAATGTAGTTTAGATTTATAGATATAATGAACTCTTTAAATGCTCTTAGCAAATTTTATTACAACATGGAATTGGTGAGAAAATTTCTCAGGTCTTTGCCAAAAAGTATGGGACACCAAAGTGATGTCTATACAAGAAGAGAAGGACCTAAACTTTCCACTCTTGAGAAAACTAACTGGGTCTACTATGACCTATGAGATGTGGATCTAAGAAAGTGAAAATGAAGAAAGCCAAGAAAATATGAGTGGCACTTTTCAGATCCTTATCTCCTTTTGATGATTCAAGTGATAAGAGAAAGATGATGATAGCCTTGATTAAAAACTAACCCTACTCTCAAAACTACCGAAGAAGATTCTGATGAAGAAAGCCATAAAAAAATAACAATAAAAAAGATAAAGGGAAACAAACAATAACAAGGAAAGATGAATTATTTGCTAGAATGTTAAAAGTCAGGACACTATATGAGTGAGTTTTTGTTCCTTGTGAAAAACAAGGATGACCAAGAACAAGAAAGCACCCTAAGCAACTTAGGATAACACCTCTTGAACATGTCAGAAGAAATGAATGAGACTTAATATAAAAGGACATTATCAACCTTCATTTGATGGGTCAAAAAGACTAAGATCAATACGAAGCTAAACTTTCAATTAACAAGTAATACGATGTTTTGATTAACTTAAATGTTTACTTAATTCAATGAGTTAGAATCTAAAACTTCAATCTTAACTTGCTCTTTTTTAAAAGAATATTTTCAAATGCAAAAAATGAGGCTATGAACTCAAAATCAAGTTCCTGTTATGAATTTGAAATGATATTTTTGCAAGTTAAAGAATAAAACGAAAGAATTGCTTCAAATGGATAATGATTAAGTCTCGTGCTAGACCTTTATTGGTGAGCCTACTGTTCATGCTAGCTTGATTTGCTCATCCAACTAATTTAGTAGTGAGATCCATTGTTCTACAGCGAAACCCCACCTGTTTATTTGTGTGCTTCATTGTTGTTGAGTGAAACCCCCATACAGGAAACTTGTAAAGGTTTGTCTCCAAGATGTTAAAGGAATAGATTACCTCTAAGCCAATAAAAGATAAGGTTTGTCTAAGAGCCTAGCAAAGAGAACCTGTTTTATAAGCTTGGAAAAAGAACTGGTGTCAGGATTGTTCTTGAGCCTGAGAAGAACAACAAGTGTTGGTTTGTTCTTGAGTTTGAAAGGAGTGTATTGAATTTGTTCTTCACCTAGTGATTTAAAAAACGCTAGGCGCCAAAAGGTGCCAAGATCCAAAAACACCCGAGACACTAGGCACTCGCCCAAGCACTCGCCCGAGCGAAGCGAGACGCTAAAATATAAAAATATATAATATAAATAATAAATATAATTATTTAAATAAAAATATGATATTAAATTAAAAAAATCTTACAAAATCACAATATCACATTAACAAAAAAATCTCAAAATTCAAAACAATAACAATAATTTCAAATAAATAAAAATTAACAGTATTAAAATCAAAATAATATATTATTAATCTAATAAATAAAAAAGTATTGTTACTAGTATACAGTTAACAGTATACTGTTAATATACTGTTAACAATATACTATCGAGTCAATGTGAGAAGAGGTAGCAGCGAGCAACGGGAACAGGAGCGGGAGCGGGAGAGACGAGCGGCGACAGTGGTAGCGACAACAGCGAGAAGCGGTAGCGGTAGCAGCGAGAAGAGGCAACGGTAGCAGCGAGAAGCGGGAGCGGGAGCGGGAGCGGCGAGCAATGACAGTGGCAGCAGCAGCGGTAGCAGTGAGCAGCGAAAGCGGGAGCGATGAGCGGTGATAGTGGCAGCGACAACAATAGTGGCGAGCAACGATAGCGGGAGCGACGAGCGATAAGCAACGATAGTGGTAGCAGTAGCAGCGAGGAGCAGCAGTAGCGACAGCGGCAACGGGAGTGGCAACGACAGCGATAGCAGCGAGCAGCGGCAACGGGAGCGACGAGCGATGGCAGCGAGAGCTACGAGCGATGGCAGCAGGAGCTACGAGCGATGGCAGCAGGAGCGACGAGCGGTGGCAGCGGGAGCGACGAGCGGCGATAGTGGCAATGGCAGTGGCAGCGACAGCGACGAGCAGGGTTAAGGTTGGGAAGTCACGAGAGGACGGCTGATATCGGTACTTTAGTTGGTTCAATTGAACCAACTAAAGCACCGAAGACCGAACCAGACCTAAAATGCTGGTTCAATCGCTTGGTTTAACCCGGGCGCTCGCCCGAAGTGCCCAGCGCCTGGGCTCGAGCAAGCGCCTGGGCGACGCCTCTTTGAAGCGCGCCGCCTGGAAATGAAGCGATGCGCTCGGGCCTCGCCTCGCCTCGCCCGAGCGCCTAGGCGAGGGCCCAAGCGCCTATTGAAATCACTATCTTCACCAATGGAAGAACACAATAATTCAGACTGCATTTGGCTAGAGGAGCATAAGAGCGAAAGTAGACCATCATGCCATATCACTATAAAGATTGTTTTTATCTTCCTTGCTCCTTGCTCTTTTACTTTGTTCCTTTACCTTAGTGCACTACGGTAAATTGCTTCATTTGTTATCAGGTTTTTATGACAGTAATCGTATAAAGTTTAAACACTGTCCATCGGTCAAGCTTATCTCGTATTCACTACTGCAACCCCTTCTTAGTACCTAGACAGTCCAAACAATCATACAGTCAAGAATAAAAATGCTTATTAATATGAGATCTACTTAATTTGAGGTGTAATTATTGTGGAAGTTCAGACTGGACCCAACAAGTTAGTTCTCCTTAAGCACCAATCTAACTACCTTCTCAAGGCATGCAGTCACTTTTCTAGTACCTATAAATAAATCTTAAATAAATGATAAAAATTATGCTAAATATAGACTAAAATCATAACGTCCAACAATTATGACCCACAACCCAACACTAAATTAGCAAAAATAAGCATGCATAAGCTAATGATAGTGATATCTGCAAGTCTAAAAAGGTAATACAAGAGTAACCTCATCACTAACACTAACCCCGGCAACATCAATACATGACAATGATCCAATTGCAGTTGTCAGGCAGTATACTTTCTACATAATATTCATCTGAAATTAAACATGCCTTAAAAATACTTTATCTTCAGAAAAATCATGCATTTATTATTGAAAATTTATAATTCTCTCTTCATAATTTCTTGCAATGTCTTAGGTATGTTGAAATTTTAGAAAAAAAGGTTCAAAAGAAATGATATCTTTAATTAAAAAACCTTGCAATAACTCACAAAACAAGAAACAATCCATGCAGTAAGTTATATCTAGTTCAATACTGAACACATTTTGAAATTTTAATATCTAAGACCAAGATATGCCAAATTTTGTTAACCTAAATTTCTTGTTGAGGAGTCTAGTGCATTGAGAAAGATATCAACCCAGATCCAAGATTATTATTATATTGCCTACTGAAGTCCTTAATCTAAGGTCTAGATTATTATTATAGCTCCTACTGATATCCTTACTTCTACTTAATAAGATGACAAAAACATATTTAAACATGGAGTTGAATATAGCAAACTTTTATAAATCTTCCAAGATCATTAGAGCAAGCGAACCAATCAAATACCACACAGCAACAGCTTAGTAATGCTTATAAATTAATTACCAATCAATTAGAATCAGTCTCAGATATCTTTTATACAAAAATTACTGACCTACTACACTAGTCTTTCTGTAAGATAGCTTGATATACACACTTATAATGGCAATGATTAGAATTCGATGTAATCACATGACCAAGTTATAAATAACCATTGGTACCTTTTAGAACTCTAATAATCATCTTGTTCATATTTAACTATTAATGAACTGATATCAAGAGAGCGATATGATTCTTTTTCATTCTAGAAAATAATGACCCAGTCCACAAGTCAGCAACCAATGTTGATGAAAAGCCTTACCTCATGTCTGCTTCTAGCATTCAGCAATTTACAAGGAAATTAGTAGCAGTCTTTCCACCACAACAACCCCTCTCAACCCTTCTTTTTCAATGTCCGCTCCTCCTTTTCTTTCCCTGCACCCCCCCCATCTTAAGATGACCTTATTTCCTAGATTTCATTAAATCCATCTACAAGTGAAACCTAAGCTTATCTCATCTCTATAACAAAAATGTGACAAATATCTATATGGTACTTACCTTCCACTTAAGAAGAAGCGTCCAAACGTGGCCAAGACCAACCTAGAACGGAGTCCTGGATGCAAGAAATACACAATCTGCAGCCTCTCCTTGTAGCCGGAAGGAAGCTCCTCATATATCCACCTCATTATGGACATTCCAGGATTGTTATCCTCTGATTGCACGGTGCTGTGCATGTATAGGATACAGAATGGTCCTTCCTGTAGCTCTGTGAAGAATTTATGGAAGACATACCTCTTCAAACGCTCCCCATTAATGATTAAAGCTGCAAGGTATCAATAGTAATCATTTCTTCGTCAGAGAAAAGGGCTAATATTTGTGAAGAGACAACTTTGCTTCAAGAAATTAAATGCATCCACCCTTCAGTTTATCTGCTCCCAGATCAACAAATTCTTGAAATGACTAAATTGGGGACTTGGAAGAAAATCTAACAGAAATTAGGGAAATCACACTTCAAAATTTTCCGATAAATCCCCACAAACAACACCAGCTAGATCATATAAGAAGAGGCTTAAACAGAGAAGTTGCTAATCTTCTAAGAAAACTTCAATCCTGAGCAGGTCAACCAGAAAAGAAAGGAAGAAGGAAGAAATCGCAACTGTAGAAAAGTAGGGCTTCGAGTCGAACAGACCAGGGAAGTACTTCCCGACGATCCGGAGGATGCGGTTGCCGGCCTTATCGGCTCCCTCGAGGCGAAAGGCCTGAAGGACCTCGAGATCGGAGAAATCCTCGTCGGCGATGAGGTGGGCGTGGCAATCGTGCCACACCACGTTCTCATCGTCGTCCGCTGCCGCCTGGCGCTCCACCGGTGAGAGGAGGGAACGGGCGTCGACGCCGAGGTCCGACGCCAGCACCACCACCGAGAATTCTTCACCGGCGTTTTCCGCCATGCCGTCGATCCCCTTTTGCCGAGTTCGTGCTTCCCTCTCGCCGCTAGTATTTCCTTATGGCGAAGGGAATTGCTGTTCCCGGTGACCTAACCTGCGACCCTCGTTGAAAATTATTTTCTAAGATTTTCAAAAATCATAAATGATTTTTAAATGCGAAAACCATCTGGTATGTATTCTGTTTAAAAATGGAACGAATTTAATTATATTTATACTTGTAAAATCGCTCTTTGTTGTATCAATGATTTTAAAATTAATTCGGTTGCGATGATTTCTAGTTTCTTTGAGATGAAGCTAGAAAAATCGATTGTTGATACGTTTGCTTTAGGTAGGTATTATTTGTGTAATCACCTATCATTTCTCCCTTAATATAAATTAATTATTATAAATGATATATTATTTTATTATTAACTTCTATATTTGTGTATTATAGTTAAGAAATAATTAAATTTAGTTTCTTTAATCACATGGATAAATTAGATATTCTATTAATTAATTAAATTATTAATTGATTTATTTGCTAATGAGTGATTTGATATTTAGGAAGTAAATAATTTACATTTCATTTTTATGTGTTAACTATAAGAAATAAATATTATATTATTTTTTTTGTGTAATGGAAGAATATTTTATTTTGAAATAAGATTTTATTGAGTAATGGATAGTCGATAGGATTCTTTCTTTTTTAAACTAACTTTAATTTATATTTTGAAATATTGATATTGACATTGTTATAATTTTATGATGTATAATGATGTTTTAATTTCAAATTTTCATGATTGATAAATAATGATAATTATTTTGTGATGTTAGAATGACTATTTGATTTATATTGATCTCTTAAGCCTAAGTGAATTCTAATATTAATTTAATTATTAAAATTCTTTTTTTATTAGCATAATAGTTTTAATTTATTTAATTAGATATATCTATGTTTCAAGAATTTTGTGTGAATTTCTATAATGTAATTAGTTTTAAATTTAAGATCATGAATTTAAAGTTTTCATTAATGAATTTGAGTTATTCTTTAATAATTTTAAATATTAAAATCTAATTTAATAAGAGGAGTCTAATTGGAGTCTGACTTGAATCAAGTTGATCTATTAGACCAGATCAACTTAGCCCATGTGGTTGTTGAATCTCGTATTTTGATGATGA
>LVTN01001312.1:55731-68733 GCA_001649415.1 Musa itinerans
TATTATATTATAGAAAAATCTAGGGGCGACATCACATGCGTAGTGGAAGAAAAGAAAATAAAAACCTCAAATTTCCTAAAATGGTATTCATCATCGTGCATAGATTGTTGTGCAAAATTCACGAAACTAAAAACCATACATAAGATAGTTGTGTTACCTAGGGAGTATATCCCTAAATTCCTACAAATTTTTAAGAGAAGATGAAGGAAATCAAAAGTCCTCTGTAGTTGTGATTCACAAAACAGGGCTACGACAACACTCCTCGAATCACTCCCTAAATCTCATCACCTATTCTCTAAGGAGGAGAAGGGGAGGAGAATAGGAGGTGGCAACCAAGAAACCTCTAGCCTATGGGTGTTTGGTTTCCTCCTATTTATAGAGGCCCCCTATCAACTTAACCCTAATGGATCCTGCCCTTTTGCGTATTGGATCTCCATTCAACTAACCAAGCCTATTAGATTAGTGGATCTCTATCCAATAATATCTCTTTAGCTCTTATTGGATCTCATCCGTAGGATCCAATAATTCAAAGGTTTATTGGATATCAAATAAGATAGGGGCTCCAATGGATATCTCATATCTGAATCTCTACTCGTTGCAATGCCTACCATATGTGTATGACCCTCTAGACCCAATATAAAGTTGGCCGTGAGTCATACTTATCAGAACTCCTTCTAGCTCAATGAATTATTATCTTCATAATAATTCACCATCGATTGCGGACGTACTATGCCATTATGCCGTAGCCCCCAAACGATATAGGAGAATTCAATCTTTTGGACCTGTCTATCCTTAGTTACCCTATATCTAAAGTCCCTTATCTATCTTATACCCTAGAGATCGTATACCGGGTATGGTACTATCATGCCCATATAGTTTCTACTCGAGTTGCACATTCTGCTTCGATTATCATTGTCATTACTCTCTAAGTTAATTGCTTAGTTCATTCACTCTAAGTCAAGTTTAAACACTCTTTTTCGAGATCGATTTTAACGAACAAATATTTTTCAAAACTAACGAATTTGTCACTACACTAATTCACCCCCCCCTCTTAGTGATGACTTGTCTTAACAATTGGTATCAGAGCAAGGTCACTCTCAATTTGGTTTAAAACCCAAGAGAAATGACGTTTGCCAACAACCTAGGGGTTACTCAATCACATGTCCACCCATGTTCAATGGGACGGATTACATCTATTGGAAAACTAGGATGAGGATTTTTCAAAAGTCTTCTCTTCCAATGAATGATTGGAATGAGTTGGAGAAGAAGACTTTCTCTTTAAATGCCAAGGCTATGAATGCCTTATTTACTGCTTTAGATAAAAATGAGTTCAATCAAGTATCTATTTATGAAACGACTTTCGATATTTGGCACACACTCGAAATCACTCACGAAAGCACTAGTAGAGTGGAGTCCAAAATAAATCTTTTAGTCGATACTTATGAATTGTTTCAAATGAAACCAAGTGAGACCATTGGAGACATGTACACCTAGTTTACGGATGTTGTCAATGGTCTAAAAGTGCTTGGTAAAAGCTTTTCTAACTTTGAACTCATTAATAAAATCTTGAGATCCCTTCGAAAGAGTTGGGACCCTAAAGTAATGGTCATTCAAGAGGCCAAGGATTTGAATAACTTTCCTCTCAAAGGACTTATCGGGTCACTAATGACCTATGAGAGGACTTGCAATGCTCATGAAGAGCTTGAGAACAACCTTCCAAAGAACAGGAAGGATATGGTGCTAACAACTCATGAAGACCACTTGAAAGAAAGTTCAAGTTATGAGGACTATGATGATGATTTGACACTCATCACAAGAAGGTTCAAAAATTCATAAAAATAAATAAATTTAAAAATTACACTAAAATAAAATTGAACCTAAGAAAGAATAAATTATATGCTATGAGTGTAAGAAGCCAAGATATTTCGAAAGCGAATGTCCCAAAGTGAAGAAGAAATAACTAAAGAAGAAGAAGAAGCTCAAAGCAATGTAGGATGATTCGAGCAGCTCTGAAGATGAAGAATAAAGCAACAAGGAAATCATCAACTACGCACTAATGACTATTGGAGATGAGGTAAGTGGTTCATTTGATGCAAATTTATCTTCCGATGAGCTTTTAAATACTTTTCATGATTTATTCGATAAATATAAAATAATGAGTAAAAAGTATAATTCTTTGAAAAATGAGCATGCCTTTTTAAATAATGAATTTGTAAAACTTAGGCATAACAATCCTTCATTGCCTCAATGCACTAAGTATGAACACAGAGGAACTTAAGAAGGAAAACTAGCTACTCAAGGAAACTCTAAAAAATTTTAAGGCTGGTAGTAAGTCCTTGAACATGATACTTGCTAAAAAGGGTCACGTTCATGGAAGAGGCAGAATTGGATTTGTAAGTAACTCTCACCAAAATCCAACCACCTTTGTTAAAGGCCCTACCTTGCATGTATCACCCGACACCAAATGTAACTTTTATTATAAACTCAGACATATTGCTCATAAATATTCGTTTAAGAGATATAGTCCACGCAAATTGATTTGGGTTCCTAAAGGAATTGTAACGAACTCTATAAAAAATGATAAGTTAAGTAGATCGATTTTTTAGGCATCCAAGGCCAAATGGGTATCTCAAAATCACCCATGAGAGATTATTGGATAGAGATCCACTAATCTAAGAGGCTTAGGTAGTTGGATGGAGATCCAATACCCAATATGGGAGGATCCATTAGGGTTAAGTTGATAGGGGACCTCTATAAATATGAGGGATTCAATGGTTCATAGGTTAGAGCCTTTTGCTTCCTCTCCTATTCTTCTCCCTCTCTCCACCTTAGAGCAAGCTTGGAGTTTCGAGGAGCGTCATCGCAGCCCTACTGTGTGGATCACCGCTAGAGAGGAGGGCGCTTGACCTCCTTCACCCTCTCATAGAGATCTATAGGGATTTAAAGATATACGATCTCTCTAGGTAACACAATATATCTTACACGTGGTTTTCTATTTCGCGAATTTTTACGCACCAATCTTCACATGACGATGAACATATCTTTGGGAATTAGGGATTTTGTTTTCTGTTCTTCCACTATGCATGTGATATCGCCCACAAGATTTCCCAACATAAAGTGTTGTAAAAGTGCAAAGAGTCCTCCTCCCTTTCTAGTGTTGCGATCATTAAAGAGAGGTGTGAGGCTTGTAAAGATTGTCTCCTAAACCCGTGAAAAGGAGAATAGAGTTGTAAAAGGATGGTTGGTCTTCGCCCATTGAAGGAAGACCGCTAGTGGACACCAGTGGCCTCAACAAGGAGGAATCGGGAGTGGATGTAGGTCACGACGATCAAAGCACTATAAATCTGGTATGCTCATTTCCATTATGCTTTTATTATTATCATTGTCATTACTCTCTAAGTTAATTATATAGTTCATTTACTCTAAGTCAAGTTTAAACACTCTTTTTCTAGATCGATTTTAATGAATGAATATTTTTCAAAACCGACGAATTTCTCGCAGCACTAATTCACCCCTCTCTTAGTGACGACTTGGTCCTAACAATTGGTATCAGAGCAAGGTCACTCTCATTTTGGTTTGAAACCCAAGAGAGATGGCTTTTTCTAGTAACCTAAAGGGTTACTCAATCACACGTCCACCTATGTTCAATCGGACTGATTACACCTATTGAAAAACTAGGATAAGGATTTTTCTAATTTCTATGGATTCTGAGTTATGAAATATTGTGGAAAATGATTTTCAAAAGTCTTCTTTTCCAATGAACGATTGGAATAAGTTGGAGCAAGACTCTCTCTTTAAATGCCAAGGCTATGAATGCCATGTTTTATGCTTTAGATAAAAATGAGTTCAATCGACTATCTATTTGTGAAACGACTTTCGATATTTGGCACATTCAAAATCACTCATGAAGGCACTAGTAGATTGAAGGAGTCCAAAATAAATCTTTTATTCTATACTTATGAATTGTTTTGAATGAAACCAAGTGAGACTATTGGAGACATGTACACTCGATTTACGGATGTTGTTAATGGTCTAAAAGCACATGGTAAAAGTTTTTCTATCTTTGAACTCGTTAATAAAATCTTGAGATCCCTTCTAAATAGTTGGGACCCTAAAGTTACAACGATTCAAGAGGCCAATGATTTGAATAACTTTCCTCTCGAATAACTTATCGGGTCACTAATGACCTATGAGATAAATTGCAATGCTCATGAAGAGCTTGAGAATAACTTTCCAAAGAATATGAAGGGTATGACACTAAGAACTTATGAAGACCACTGGAAAGAAAGTTCAAGTGATAAGGACTATGATGATGACTTGGCACTCTTGACAAGAAGGTTCAAAAAATTAATAAAAAAAATATATTTAAAAATGACACTAAAAATAAAATTGAACCCAAGAAAGAACAAGTTATATGCTATGAATGCATGAAGCCAAAACATTTTAAAAGCGAATGTCCCCAAGTGAAGAAGGCAAAACCAAAGAAGAAGAAGGCGCTTAAAGCAATGCGGGATGATTTGAGCGGCTCTGAAGATGAAGAACAAAGCAATAAGAAAATCACGAACTATACACTAATGGCTAGCGAAGATAAGGTAAGTGGTTCATTTGATGCTAATTTATCTTTCGATAAGCTTTTAAATACTTTTTATGATTTATTCAATGAATGTAGAATAATGAGTAAAGAGTATAATTCTTTGAAAAAAGAGAATGCCCTTTTAAATAAAAAATTAAAAAAACTTAGGCATAACAATCCTTCATTGCCTCCATGCATTAAGTGTGAACACATAGAGGCACTTGAGAAGGAAAACTTGTTCCTCAAAGAAAATCAAGAAACTCTTTGAACATGATCCTTGCCAATAAGGGTCAAGTTCACAGAAGAGACTGAATCAGATTTGTGAGTAGCTCTCACCAAAATTCAACCACCTTTGTTAAAGACCCTACCTTGCATGTATCACCCCACACCAAATGTAACTTTTGTTGCAAACTTGGACATGTTACTCATAAATGTCCGTTTAAGAGATATAGTTCACACAAATTGATTTGGGTTCCTAAAGGAACCGTAAATAACTCTACTCAAAATGATAAGTTAAGTAAATTGATTTTTGAGGCACCCAAGGCCAAATGGGTAACTAAAAATCACCCTTTTTTGTAGAAATATTCACCATCACAAGCTAGGAGCAAGAGATGGTACCTTGATAGTGGATGCTCAAGGCACATGACCAGAGATCCATCTCAATTCTCTAAGCTCACTAGCTTAGACGAAGGGTATGTCACCTTTGGAGACAATAATAAGAGTAAAATCAATGGCAAAGGAACCATAGGTAACAAATTCAACTTTTTGATTGAAGATGTGTTATTGGTTGATGCTTAAAGCATGATCTTTTGAGCATTTGTCAATTATGTAATAAAGGATGCATCATTAGATTTGAATCCAATGCTTGCAATATTGAAAATGTTGGGAAATCTAGGAGTGACATCACATGCATAGTGGAAGAATATAAAAAAAAAATCCCAAATTTCCCTATACATGTTCATCGTCATACGTAGATTTATGCGCAAAAACCCATGACATAGAAAATCATATGTGAGACAATTGTGTTACCTAGGGAGATCGTATATCTCCAAGGCTACAACGACGCTCCTCAAATCTCCAGGCCTGCTATTTGAGGAGGAGAAGGGGAGAGGAGAAAAGGAGGTGGCTACTAGGAAGCCCCAACCTATGGGCCTTTTGTTCCTTCCTATTTATAGAGGCCCTTAGTTAACTCTAATGGATCATACCCTATTGGGTATTGGATCTCCATCCAATTACCAAAGCCTCTTGGATTAGTGGGTCTCTTCCCAATAATCTCTTATTAGCTCTTATTGGATTTCATCCATGGGATCTAATAATTCAGGGGCTTCTTGGATATCCAGTAAGATAGGGGCTCTAGTGGATATCTCGTCTTTGAACCTCTACTTGTCACAATACCTACCATATATGTGTGACCCTCTAGGCCCAATATCGAGCTGACCATGAGTCATTCCTATCAGAACTCCTTCTGGCTCAGTGAATTATTATCTCCATAATAATTCACTCAACTTATCGACTACGGACGTACTAGGACACTATGCCAAAGTCTCCAAACGATAGAGGGGAATCTAATCTATTAGACCTATCTATCCTTAGTTACTATTTACCTATAGTTCCTCATCCATCTAATATCCCAAAGACTATATACCGGGCATGGTGCTATCAGACCCATATGGTTTCTACTCGAGTGTCACTTTAATCGGATTCTCATGGAGAACTCTTTCTATCTCAATCCGAATGACCCTAGCTAGGGATTTGTCTGAGTAAGAACACATGGGACATTCTTCTCATGATATAAAGAGTGGATGATTCTTTATCAACACTCAATATCCTCGTATGGTTGGCTACCACTCCCGATGATCGGTTGTGCTAGATATAGGACATCCAATCCTATAAGTCCAGTATCAAAGAGTAGAGCACTCATACAGGATATCCTTGGTGTCTCAAGTCTAAGGACCAGATATACCACTAGGACTACGAAATCGCTGTTTGACAATAAGGCATTATCAACCATTCATCATTCCGTAAACGAATCAATCAGTGAACTCATTCTCCAATGAGCACCTGTACTATATCCCTAGTGTCCCCACACAAGCAACTATGAGACCAGCTGCATCCATCATATAGACGGGTATACAATACACTAGTCTATCCGGTTATCTTGATGTCCCTCTCGAGTAACCTATGATCGGAATTATTTAGGATCTATGTTTAAAGGCGAATTGGTCTCATTATCGTGATGTTATCATGATCTGATTCACATTGCACAGATCCATGGACATCATTATATATATATATATATATATGTAATTATGCAACAAGCAATATAAAGTGATAAATGCCAAAATATAATAAGCAAAAAGGCTGCGTGTCAAGTCACACGTGTCATCACTCACGTGATTGGTTTGTAGGGTACATATGACTAGCAATCTCCACTTGACCTAAAGCCAATTACCTATGTGTTTGATCCCCATCAGACCCCTGTGACGTTCTAAGACAATCTGAGTCAACGACTTTGTTAGTGGATCTACAATGTTATCTTCGGATGGAACTCTTTCCACTACTATATCTTCTCGGGTCATGATCTCTTTGATTAGGTGTAACCTCCTCAAAATATGCTTAGATTTTTTATAAGACTTAGGTTCCTTCGCTTGAGCAATCACCGTATTGTTGTCACAATATAAGAGAATCAGCACCTTATTGCCTAGCATGACACCTAGATCTATGATGAACTTCTTCATCCAGACTCCCTCTTTTGCTGCCTCTATTGCAGCAATTTACTCTACCACTATGGTCGAGTCATTAGTAGTATCTTGCTTGAAACTCTTCCAGCATACTGCTCCTCCATTCAAGGTATACATATACCCTGAATTCGACTAATTATCATCGACATCAAACTGAGAATTCGAGTTTATGTAACCTTCAACCCTAAGGCTACTACCTCCATATCCTAGTAAAAGATCCTTCGTCCTTCTCAAGTACTTGGATACATTTTACTACTTTCCAGAGCTCCAAGCCTAGATTCGCTTGATACCTACTCATGACATTCAGAGCATGCGTTATATTAGGCCTGATACATAACATGACATACATGATAGACCCTATCGCTGAGGAATAAGGTATTCTATCCATGTTCATCCTTTCTTCAGGAGTATTTCGGGACATAATCCTAGAAAGTGATATCCCATGTCTCATCGGTATGATACATCTCTTGGAATTTTTCGTGCCAAATCTTTTGACAATGGTGTCTATGTACCTGGACTAGGACAAGCTAAGCATCCTCTTGGATTTATCTCTATAGATCTGAATCCCTAAGATATAGGATGCTTCCCCTAAGTCCTTCATAGAGAAGTGTCTAAATAACAAAGCCTTTACTATGGATAGCATTCCTACATCATTCCCAATGATCAAGATGTCATCCACATACAACACCAAGAAGGTGATAGCGCTCCCACTTACCTTCCTATACACACATGGCTCATCTACATTCTTAATGAAGTCATAAGTTCTGATTGCCTCATCAAATCTTATGTTCCAACTTCGAGAAGCTTGCTTTTGTGCATAAATGGATCTAAGCAACTTGTATACCTTATCTGGGTAGTCCTTGGACACGAATCCCTTGGGCTGTATCATATACACCTCCTTCTCGAGGTTGCCATTGAGGAATGTGGTTTCACGTCCATTTGCTAGATCTCATAATCATAGTGTGCTACAATAGCCAATAGAATTCGGATGGATTTTAGCATGGCTACAAGTGAGAAGGTTTTATCATAGTCAACACCTTGCCTTTGACGATACCCCTTAGCTACTAGCCTTGCTTTATAGGTCTCTACCTTTCCATCTACTCCCATCTTTTTCTTAAAGATCCACTTGCAACCGATGGGTACAATACCCTCGAGCGCATCAACTAGGTTCCAAACCTTGATGGAATACATGGAATCCATCTTAGAATTCATGGCTTCTTGCCACTTCCTGGAGTCTATACTCATAATAGCCTTCTCGTAGGTCTAAGGATTAATATCCTTAATACCCGCTCCTCCAATATATCCCACATATCTCTCAGAAGGATGGGATACTCTACTGGACCTATGTAAAGTTGGAACTTGTGTGTTAGGTACTTGAGCAAACTCGGGCTGTAGAGTGGTGTTTGAGCTAGGTTCTCCAACCTCGCTCAACTCTATCATGCTCCCACTGTCTCCACTAAGAATGTGGTCCTTCTCATGGAACATCGCTCTCTTGGCTACAAAGACCTTTTGGTCCTCGAGATGATAGAAATAATACCCACAAGTTTCCTTGGGGTATCCCACGAACTAGCACCTCTCCGTCTTTGATTCTAACTTATCGGGGATATGTCTTTTAACATGGGCAGGGTAGCCCCAAATCTTAACAACCTTAAGATCGGCCTTCTTCCCTTTCCATATCTTATATGGTTTAGACACTACCGACTTAGTTGGAACTCTGTTCAGAAGGTAAGCTGTGGTCTCTCGGACATATCCCTAGAATGAGATGGGTAGGTCAGCAAAACTCATCATGGACTATACCATGTCAAATAGCATACGATTCTACCTTTCAAATACACCATTGAGTTAAGGTGTATAAGGAGGTGTCCATTGGGATAGAATCTCATGGTCCTTGAGGAATTGTGTAAACTTTATACTTAAGTACTCACCTCCTTGATCTGATCGAAGAGTCTTGGTACTCTTTCCAATCTGGTTCTCCACTTCATTCTTATACTCTCTGAATTTCTCAAAGGCCTCGAACTTATACTTCATTAAGTACACATGTCCATACCTTGAGAAATCATCAGTAAAGGTAATGAAGTAGGAGTAACCACAAATGACATGAGATGATATGGGCCCACATACATCACTATGTATGAGTTCCATAGCTTAGTGGCTCTTTCTCCAGTTCCACTAAATGGAGAGTTGGTCAATTTTCCATGAAGGCAAGGCTTAGAAGTTGTATATGACTCATAGTCAAATAGATCTAGATATCCATCCTTTAGCAACTTTTGAATCCTTCCCTCATGGATGTGACCTAGCCTACAATGCCACAGGTATGCACTGTTCACCTCATATCGTTTTCTCTTGGATACACCTACATTCTATTGAATCTCGTATTTTGATGATGAAACCAATTGATATGTGTTTATGATTTAATCTGCGTTTTAAGTGACGCAGGATGCTTCGATCAAGATAAGACAATTAAAGCAGGAAGAATCATGTTTTGCCGGAGGGAAAACATGTCAAAAGATTGGGCGTCGGGCCAGCGGAACGGTCGATGTATCGACAGAAGGCTTCGGGCTATGGATTCAAGCATCGGGCCAAGAAGAGCGGATATTGCACCAAGGATATCGAAGTTACAGAGTCAACTGGCCAATTGGGCAATAGGCCTCAAGAGAGGACGATGCGCCGAAGAATCGGACGAAGTATTGAGGGACCAATGACATGCCGGATAACTTGATTAATGCTTAGTATTAATTGTCTAGATCGAAGTATGTTTCTACATGGGCAGGATTAACTATGATAGCAAGGAATGAAGCAAAATAAAGTCCTGGAGTCAAGGACACGATTTTGTTGGGAGTTCGAGAGTTCGTTGGAAGTCCGGACGTTTGTCAGAAGTTCTAGTAGAACCAGTCGAGAAGTCTCGGAGCTTGCCAGAGAAGCTCATCGGAACTTACCAAGAAGATCATCGTGAAGTCCAAGAGCTTGCTGGGAGTCTGCTGGAACATTGTCGAGAGATCGTCAGAAGTTCGCCGGAAGATCGCCGGATGAATAGACTTACGGACGTGTTTAGCTTAGATTATGTCTTAGATTTCATAGTTAGCACATAATTGGGTTTGGATTTGGGCCAACCTAATTATGGGCCAGCTAGGCCCATGTAAGGATTGTGTTGGGCCCAATGAGATGCCCAAACAATGCCTCAAGAAGTCACACCGTCGTGGCACAGTCTTCGAGCTGTGTCAGGTAGTGGTACCACCAGTCTAGGCGGTTGTACCACCCCTGGCAAGGTGCCAAGCGGTGGTACCACTAGACTGGGCGGTGGTACTGCCCAAGGCAGTGTTAGTGTCAGATTGACACTGGGCGGTGGTATTACCCAACGCAGGAGGTGGTACCGCCCATGCCCGAGGAACCCAGGATGATATGTTTTTAGACTTCAAGTTTAAATCAACTTAAAGCCTATAAATACCCCTCTCATCCTTGGTTAAAACATACAAGCATAGAGAGTCTAAAAGCAAAGAAATACTACTGCAATCTCTTTAGAAATTCCCTCCTCCAAGTCTAAGTGTTAGAATTCTGTTTAGAGAGGAGAGTGAGTGCTTGCAAGGGTTATCTCCTAAACCCAGTAAAAGGAGAAGAGGGGTGTAAAAGGTGGTTGGCCTTCACCTATTGAAGGAAGATCGATAGTGGATGCCAGTGGCCTCGACGGAAGAGGAATCGGCGGAGTGGATATAGGTCAAGATGACCGAACCACAATAAAACTGCCGTATTCTCTGGTTTGTATTTTATTCTTTCTATTACCTTACCGCAAACCTCCTTAAGTGCTTACTGCCTTCAATTCATTATGTACACTTTTAAGTTATGTTTCCGAAATCAGTTTTTCGTCGGAAACGATTTTTATCGTATGAAGTTTTTTAAAGCGACGTAGTTTTTACTGCTATACTAATTCCCCCCCCCCCCTCTTAGTGCCGACTCTCATTCCTAACAATGTTCCGGTGGACTCCCAGTAAGCTCCTAGACCTCACGATGATCTTCTTGGCGAGTTCCGAAGAGCTTCTCTGGCAAGCTCCGAGACTTCTCGGCTGGTTCTGCCAGAACTTCCGACAAACGTCCGGACTTTCGATGCACTCTCGAACTCCCAAACAAATGGCATCCTTGACTCCGGGACTTTATTTTGCTTCATGCCTTGCTATCGTAGTTAATCTCAACAGCCACACCAAGTGCTTGTAAGGGTTGTCTCCTAAACCCTTGAAAAGGAGAAGAGGGGTATAAGAAGGAGTTTGACCTTCGCCTATTAAAGGAAGATCAATAGTGGATGTTGGTGGCATCGACGGAAGAGGAATCAGAGGAGTGGATGTAGGTCATGACGATGGAACCACTATAAAATTGCCGTGTTCTCTACTTTGCATTTTATTCTTGCCATTTACATACTGCGAACTACTTTACTTAGTCACTACGCTTCCATACACTTCCAAGTTTTCAAGTTTCCGAAATCGATTTTCAACGTATACAGATTTTATCGTATGAAAGGATTTAAACTGATGTATTTTATTGCTACACTAATTCACCCCCCCTCTTAGTGCCGACTCTTGATCCTAACAATTGGTATCAGAGCCTCGTTTTCTAATTTGGTTTAACACCTAAATAGAAATGACTCTTTTTGGCTTTCAAGAGGGTCACTCTCTCATTCGTCCTTCCTTTTTCAATGGGACGGACTACACTTATTAGAAAACTCGAATGAGAGTTTTCTTGCTTTCATTGAATCTCGATTTATGGCATATGGTCGAATCCGGTTTTCAAATATCTTCTCTTCTAATGAACTATTGAAATGATTTGGAGAAGAAGACGTTTTCTCTAAATGCAAAGGCTATGAATGCATTGTTTTGCGCCTTAGATAGAAATGAGTTTAATCGTGTTTCTACTTGCGAAATGACTTTCGATATTTGGCACACTCTTGAAATCACACATGAAGGAACTAGCAAAGTTAAAGATTCAAAAATTAAGTTTTTAATGCATGATTTCGAGCTTTTTTGAATAAAGCCAAGCGAAACCATTGTTGACATGTACACCCATTTTACGGATGTCATCAATGGTTTAAAAGCTCTTGGCAAATGTTTTTCGGATTTTGAACTTGTAAACAAGATTTTGCATTCTCTTAATAAGAGTTGGGATTAAAAAATAATGACTATTCAAGAATCGAAAAACTTAAACCAATTTTCAATCGAAGAACTAATAGGGTCCTTGATGACCTATGAAATGACGTGCAATGTGTTAGGATCGAGAGCACTAAGAGGGGGGGGTGAATTAGTGCAGCGAAAATCTTTCAGCGATTAAAAACGAAAGCTGCGTTCGTTCGATAAAGACTATTTTGATGCAAAAGCCGATTCTAAGATCACTTATGATTAAGTGTAGTTTACGTCCAAACACAGTTTGCGTCAAAGCGCAGTTTACGCAGTTTGCGTCTAAATGCAGTTTGCATCTAAGCACAGTTTACGTCTAAACTCAGTTTACGTCTAAAACGCAGTTTTACGTCTAAACGCAGTTTACGTCTAAAACACAGTTTTGAAAAGATCTAAACTTAGAAACTCGTTCGTAAAAGCGCAGGAGACAGTTTGCAGTTATAAATAGAATCAAAACGTAAACGTAAACTGCAATGTAAAGATCATACGAAAACACCGATTTACGTTTGAATGCAGATTCGGAAAGATCAAA
>LVTN01001313.1:5258-34187 GCA_001649415.1 Musa itinerans
TCACAAAGTTGGTTCTTAATGGATTTCCTCCTTCTTTCCCTTTTCATGCAAAGTTTTGATGAAAAAAGGGGGAGAAGTTGATGGAAGCTATCTCTTTAATAATTATAACTTTTAATGTTGAGAACTTTTAAATGATACCATGTCATGAATGCTTAAAATATGATTGGTATGAATTTTTACAATTTGAAATGTGGCATGAATTTTTACCACACTTGCATTGTTGAATCATTCTCCTTTTTGTTGATGACAAAGGGGGAGAAATAATACCAAAAGGTGGTAAATTTATTATAAATGTATGCAATGTATTTCATCATATATACTTGAAATGTTTGCTTGATAAATTTCCGTCATTATGATAAAATAGCTAGAGCTTAACTTACAATTTCAGAATTGATATCTTGTCATAGAATGATGAATTGCTATGTTTGTCATCCTTCATATTTGAAATATCAAACTTGAAAATGGATATCATGCCTTCACATCATTTTTAGAATGTTAGATCATGATGGGAATCATGATGTGCATGTTGATAAGTTTAAATGAACCTAACTTATCAGTTTAATACTTAAATTCAAATGCTTTGAATTCAAGAGTGTCTTTTCTCAAGTATGGCATATAGATAAGGGGAGTTAAGGTTAACTCTGTCATCAATTGATTGTCATCATCAAAAAGGGGGAGATTGTTGAATCTCGGATTTTGATGATGAAGTCAATTATAAATCATTTGATCTAATCTATATGTTGAGAAAAGTAAGCAGGATTAACTATGATAGCAGTAAGACATAAAGCAGGTGTTGCCGGAGTCCAGATCGAGATCTTATTAGGAGTTCGAGAGTTCGCCAGAAGTCCGGACGTTTGTCGGAAGTTCTGCCGGAACCAACCGAGAAGTCCAGGAGCTTGCCAAAGAAACTCATCGAAGCTCGCCAAGAAGATCGTCGTAAAGTCCGAGAGCTTGCTGGGAGTCCGCCGGAGCATTGCCGAGAGTTCGTCGGATGTTCGCTGGAAGTACATTAGAAGCTCGCCGGAAGAGCAATTGATACACTAGAACATAAAGTGCAGTAATCATGTCTTAATTATCGTAGTTAAAGGTTAAATTAAGTTACGATTGGGAGGTAATCCCACTAACTTAGTTAGGGGCCAATTGGGCCCGAAATTGAGCTGGTTTAGGCTAGATTCAAGGCCCAACCAAGACCCTGAATTCCTAGCTGACGGTGGCACCGCCTAGGAGACTTGGTCTCCTAGGAATTTTGGGCGGTGGTACCGCCCCTGTCAAGCGATGGTACTGTCGGCAATTAATGCTGCCAACAGTGGTACCGCCCCTATCAAGCGGTGGTATCGCTAGAGCTCGGTTTCCGAGCTCTATAAGGCGATAGTACCACCCAATAATGGTAGTGGTACCGCTAGTATCCAGAAAATCCGGGATGAAACACTTTTTGACTCTATTTTTTAAAGTCATTGGGGTCTATAAATACTCCACCCTTTTCTGCATAAAAGGGCATGAAAGCTTGATATATTCTTGAGTCTTTGAAGTGTTAAATAGTTGTAAAAATGCTAGAGTTCTCCTCCTCCCTTTCTAAGTATTGAGATCATTCAAGAGAGGTGTGAGACTTGTAAGGGTTCTCTCCTAAACTCGTGAAAAGGAAAAAGCGCTGCAAAAGAGGTGGTTGGTCTTCACCTATTGAAGGAAGACCTTTAGTGGACGTCGGAGACCTTGTCGGAGGAGGAATCCAAAAGTGGATGTAGGTCACATTGACCGAACCACTCTAAAACTCAGTTTGCATTTACTTTGTGCAATTTACTTTACTATAAACCTTCTTAATCTTCTCTTGCACTTTTACAAAAGCTTTCAAGTTCAACTTCTCTTCGAAACAGATTGAATCAAAACCATTTTTGTTGGAATTGGTTTTAAACAAAACGAACAATTTCCTAAAATCACGAAAGTTTTCTGTTGCACTAATTCACCCCCCCTCTTAGTGTCGCTCTTGATCCTAACAGAAGCATCATGTTCTTTTTTTATAGTTCGATCATGTTTTGATGTATTAGGTAACCAAAACAATTGTCATGTCCCTTCATAATCTAATATATCATACCTAACTCTATTTGGCTAACTTTATCATGATTATATTGTTTTGGGAGTATAATACTTATCAAGATGTGATGAAGTAATTTGGTGTTGAAGGGTAGTAAATGTTCACAACTTTTTGGAAGAATAGACAAGTTTGGATTACCAAAAATTGTACTTAATGCATCAGAATAAGTGGTCCCAATTAATTCTTCATCCTATTGTCCTCTAAAGTAACAACCCCTCATTTTTTCAGTAATTCTTATGAGGTTGCAAATTATGCTACCCGTAATGGGTATATGATGTCATAAAAGATAAGTGGAGACCTTATCGTGTTCATCCATAGTCAAGTTATTGTAAAATAATCTAACAAGTCTAGGATAGATAGGTTCACTTATTTGAAGGATTGGGAGGATATCTAGGTTAGCAAACCATTGAATTGATTCCAAATTGTCCAATTCCTTTAAATCTACGTGTTTCCCCTTATGAATATTTCTAGACTCTACGGTTGAAAATTTAAGGGCATGTTGAGGAGAATCAAAGAGTGTAGAGTCATAGGTTTGATCTACTCTCTTCTTTCCTTTATCCCTTGAGGATCTTCTAGAAGCCATGAGACTAAACACATAAATAATGAGAGAACTACATATAAGAGGCAAGATCTATCAATGAATTGAGAGAAAATGTTTGAGAATTACCCTTGTAGTGATTTTCTTGAAAAGTTGAGATTGATCCTTAGATTTGAAGAAGAGAAGGGTTTTCTTGAGTTTTCAGAGGAGGAGCAAGGAGAATGAGGGGTGGAGAGGGGTTTAGAGGTGTGGGGAAGAGATGTAGGAGGGCTTGGGGTCAGTTCTACTGCTGGTCCTAAAAGCCTTTTTATAGGGCAAAGTTGTCGGCGGTGCCACTGCCTACAACCAGTGCCTACTAGCGGTGCTACCGCCAGTCCGGTGGTGCCACCGCTAGTGCACTGTTTTCTTCAACTTATTGTTTTTCTTCATCTAACATCATTGCTTCTCAATAGGCAAGAATTCTTGCCTACTCTTTTAAGCAAGATCATAGTCATTTTGTAGTGCGAATGCTTATTCGCGTAAATATCGTATCTAGTCAAAATGAAGTTCAAATTTCATAAATGGGAGGAAGAACTTTTATTGAAATTATCAATTCATAAAAGACTAATTATACCAACATTCTATGAATCAAATTTCCCTTTTTCCAACAAGAAGAAATAATAGTGAATGAACACTCAATTTTTAGACGTCGAGAAATCCAGAAATCTGAAAACTGTGAGAAAGGAACTCATGCATAAAGAATTCTCAAGTTTCAAATATTAAGAGATCAAGTTCAATTGTTTATCACATAAGATCATTGTATCATCAAGTCATCAAACAAGATCTTATAGAATGTAAGTATCATTTTGTAATTGATAGTTTTAATTCTAATGATCTTTTCTTTGTTATTTTGGCTAGAGAGCTTTATGAGTTATCTTGGATCTTCGGTCATAAGCCTTGAGCATCCACTATCAAACTATCATTCTTGCCCTTAGCTTATTATGGTAGATAATTCTACAAAAAAGGATGATTTTTAGGTACTCATTTGACCTTGGGTGCATCAAAAATCGATCTACACAACTTATTATGTTGCATTGAGTCATTTAAGGTTCCTTTAGGAACCCAAATCAATTTATGTGGACTATATCTCTTAAATAGATATTTATACGAAATATGTCCAAATTTAAAACAAAAGTTACATTTGTTTTGGGGTGAAACAAACAAGGTAGAGCCTTTAACAAAGGTGGTTGGATTTTAGTGAGAGCTACTCACAAATTCGATTCCACCTATTCTATAAACGTGACCCTTATTGGCAAGGGTCATGTTCAAGGATTTGCTACCAACCTTAAACTTTTCTAAGGTTTCTTTGAGTAGTAAGTTTTTCTTTTTAAGCATTTATAATTCATCACATTTTGTACAAGGAGCTAAACTATCATTGTGCTCAACTTTTAATTTATCAAAATCACTAATAAGAGAAGCATGCTCATTTTTTAACAGTTTATATTTTTTACTAACTAATTTACATTCATCAAATAAATCATGAAAAGCACTTAAAAGCTCATCAAAAGATAAATTTACATCTAATGAACTGCTTACCTCATCTCCGATAGCCATTAGTGCATAGTGAGCAACTTGCTCTGTGTTGGTTGGCTCCTTTTCTTCGAATGCACTTGAATCATCCCAAGTTGCTTTAAGAGTCTTCTTCTTCTTTGGTTGCTTCTTCTTTACATGGGGATATTTGCTTTTGAAATATCCCTGCTTTTTACATTCATAGCATATAACTTGTTTTTTCTTGGGTTCAAATTTATTTTTAGTTAAGAGTGTCAAGTCATAATCATAGTCCTCATCACTTGAATTTTCTTTCAAGTGGTCTTCTTGAGTTCTTAGTGTTATATCTTTCCTGTTCTTTGGAAGGTTGTTCTCAAGCTCTTCATGAGCATTGCAAGTCATCTCAAGGTCATTAATGACCCGATAAGTTTTTAGAGAGGAAAGTTATTTAAATCCTTGGCTCCTTGAATAACCATTACTTTAGAGTCCCAACTATTTGGAAGGAATCTCAAGATTTTATTAATAAGTTCAAAGTTCGAAAAATATTTGCCAAGAGCTTTTAAACTATTGACGACATCCGTAAAATGGGTGTACATGTTGACAATAGTTTTGCTTGACTTCATCTAAAACAATTCATAAGTATGAACTAAAAGATTTATCTTTGACTCATTTACTCTACTAGTGTCTTTGTGAGTGATTTCGAGTGTGTGCCAAATATCAAAGGTCGTTTCACAAATAGACATTCGATTGAACTCGTTTTTATCTAAAGTGTAAAACAAGGTATTCATAGCCTTGGAATTTAAAGCGAAAGTCTTCTTCTCCAACTCATTCCAATCGCTCATTGGAAGAGAAGACTTTTGAAAGTCATTTTTCATAATATTCCATAACTCAAAATCCATTGAAATTAGAAAGATCCTCATTCTCGTCTTCCAATATGTGTAATCTATCCCATTAGACATGGGAGGACGTCTAATTGAATAACCCTCTTGATTGTCGACAGATGCCATCTCTCTTGGCCAAACTAGAGTGACCTTGCTCTGATACTAATTATTAGGATCAAAAGCGGCACTAAGAGGGGGGTGAATTAGTGCAGCGGAAAAATTACGTCGATTTCGAAAAATATTTCGCTCCGATAAAAATCGGTTTTGACTTAAATCGTTTGTTTCACTTTGAATAAGTAGAGAGGAGAAGGTTGGGCAGTTTGTAATGTAGTAAAGTTGAATGCAGTAAAGAGAATTTACAGTAAGGAAAGAACACACCATAATTTATAGTGGTTCGGTTGTTGTGACCTACATCCACTTCCGATTCCTCCTCCATCGAGGTCATCGGTATACATTAATGGTCCTCCTTCAATAGGCGAAGACCAACCACCTCTTTACAGTGCTTTCTCCTTTTCGCAGGTTTAGGAGATAACCCTTACAAGTCTCACTCCTCTTTCTTGGATGATTTTTCCACACTTTTGATTGCACTTTGTTACCCTTTCATGTAGAAAAGGGTGGGATATTTATAGGCCCCAATGACTTCAGAATTGGAGCAAAAAAGTATCACTTTCCCAGATTTCGGGGTACTGGCGGTACCACCATCATCATTGTGTGGTACCACTGCTTCACTCTTTAACACTAGGCGGTACCACCGCTTGACAAAGCTCTCGAAGATTAAGCTTTGGTGGTACCATCGCTTGATAGGCAGTACCACCACTGGCAGGTAATAACCGTTGGTAGGTAATAACTGCTACCGGTACCACCACCCAGAGCACCTAAGAGATTGAGTCATAGGTGGTGCCACCGTCAACCGTGATTTCAATTGCTAAATGGGCTGCTTAACTGGCACACTTCAGCCCTATTAATGGCATAGTTGGCCCTTAACTAAGTTAGTGGGATTACCTTCCAATCCTAACTCAACTTAAGGTTTAACTACAATAATTAAGACATTTAACAAGGCATTCTTATTCTGGTATGTCAATCTTTCTTCTAGCGAGCTTTCGACGATCTTCCGGTGAACTTCCGATGATCTCTCGATAATGTTCCGACGGACTTTCGACAAGCTCCCGAACTTCACGACAATCTTTTTGACGAGTTTCGATGAGCTTCTTTTGCAAGCTCTTGGACTTCTCAGTTAATTCTGGTGGAACTTTCGACAAACATCCGATGAACTCTTGAACTCCCAACGAAATCTCGATCTTGACTCCGACACAACATTTGCTTTGTGTCTTACGCCTATCGCAGTTAATCATGCACACTTTTCTCAATATATAGATTAGATCAAACAAGTTACCAATTGATTTCATCATCAAAATCTGAGATTCAACATCATATACTCAGTTTTCAATTTTATGGATTTTGCACACAAATTTCGCACGACGACGAATACAATTTATGAGAAATATGAGGATTTTTGTTTTCTATTCCACTGTGCATGTAATGTTGCCTCAGAATCCCCTACAAATTAGTGCTTTCGAAAAACCTTTGAAAAAATCTTGTAATTTGTAAGGAATGGCTTGAAATAGTTGAACTTGGATCAATATAATATAATCAAAATTATAATAAATTTTTATATTAAAATTTTGATGATTATAATAAAAACCTTCAAAAAAAATCTTGTAATTTGTTGAGCATGAAATAGTTGAAATTATATCATTATAATATAATTAAAATTATAATTAAAAAATTATATTAGAAATTGGATTATTATAATAAAATCTTTGGAAGAAATCCCGTAATTTGTAAGACATGGTTTGAAACAATTGAACTTGGATCATTATAATGTAATCAAAAGTATAATAATATTTTATTTTAAAACTTTGCTCATTATAATAAATACATTCGAAGAAATTTCGTAATTTGTAAAGCCTAACTTGAAAAGTTAAACTTGGATCATTATAATATAATTAAAATGATAATAAATTTTTATCTTAAAAATTGAATTATTATAATAAAAACTTTCAAAAAAATCCTGTAATTTATCATTTATGACTTGAAATAGTTGAACTTGGATCATTTTAATATAATCAAAATTATAATAAAATTTTATGTTAAAACTTAGATCATTATAATAAAAACCCTTGAAGAAATCTTGTAATTTACAAGACATCGCTTAAAACAGTTAATATGGATTATTATAATATAATCAAAATTATAATAAATTTTTAGATTAAAATTTAGTTTATTATATTAAAAACTTTTGAAGAATTTCTGTAGTTTATCATGCATAGCTTGAAATAGTTAAATTAGATTATTATAATATAATCAAAATTATAATAAAAATTTATATTAAAATTTGAATAATTATAATAAAAATCTTGAATTTTTTTTTGTAATTTATAAGACATGAAACAGTTGAACGTGTACGTACTAACACCAATAACACTTAGCTCGAATCCATATCGAATAAATCTTGAAAAGGTTTCCTTTCCGTCTATCCTTCTCGAAGCGTCAGGAGAGACGACATTCCATTATATTCCACCCAAAACTGTAAACGGTTCCAAAAAGTTTCGGAAGAAGTTTCGTTTGGATCTCACTGCACTGCTGCAGGCGCCGGGATGTTTCGGCGCACCGCCCGCGTGGCGCTTCGCTTTTCTCCCTTCCTTCCCCGCTACCCCCCTACAACCCTAAACCCCATCCCTAGCCCTACTTCTCACCTCCTCCGCCCCCTCTCCTCCTCCGCCGACTCCGACGCCGAACTCCGAAAGTATGCCGGCTACTTTGTCCTCCTCGTCGGGTGCGGCGCCGCCACCTACTACTCCTTCCCCTTCGCGGCGGATGCCAAGCACAAGAAGGCCCAGATCTTCCGCTACGCCCCTCTTTCCGACGACCTCCACACGGTTTCCAACTGGAGTGGCACCCACGAGGTACACACCCGCGTCTTCCTCCAGCCGGAGACCCTCGCGGACCTTGAGGCCGCTGTTCGAGACGCCCAACAGAACCGCCGCCGGATCCGTCCCGTCGGCTCCGGGCTCTCTCCCAATGGGCTTGGCCTCGCCAAGTCCGGCATGGTGAACCTGGCCCTCATGGACAAGGTGCTTGAGGTGGACCGCGAGTCGAAGCGCGTGACGGTTCAGGCTGGGATTAGGGTATCGCAACTCGTGGATGCACTCAAGGAGCATGGCCTTACCCTCCAGAACTTCGCGTCCATCAGGGAGCAGCAGATCGGAGGAATCTTACAGGTCCGTCTGCATAGATATTGTTCCTTCACTTTAAGCTGCATATATTCCACTTGAAGATAGAAAAAGAATTAGACTGCTGCTGGGATTAATTTGTTTCAAGGTCAGGTGAAATAGTTACTTATTCAAACAATCTAATATAGTTGTTTAGGTTTATCCTACATTGTCTTTTTTGATGATTACTTTAGGAGATTCATGCATATGGAGTGAGGTTATTTCTCGAAGGGATTTTTTGCGACTCTTTTCTAGCATCAAAAAAAGCTGGTTGATAGTCTAGATTTCATTTTTCAATCTTACTTGGTTATATAAGTTTGCACATCTTGCAAGAAAGTGACTTTTTATTGAATGTATACGAGACCCATCATTTGAGGGTCAGTCTGGACAATGACAATTGAAGAGAAAGGTCAGAATTTCTTGAATGCCACATCTATTGGGGAAGAGACGTGGAGGGAGGGAGAATGATTTGGATTCCACCGCCCTCTCCAATTATACTGTTAAAAAAAAAAAAGAATAAAAGAAGAGGAGAAGACAAAATAGAAGAGAAGAGAAGTGAAAAGGAATAGAGAACATGAGGACAGGAGGAGAGTATAAAGTAATGAATAAACAAGAAGAAGAAGAAGAGAAACAAAGAGAAGAGGAGAGAAGTAGAGAAAGAGAAGTAACTATGGGCTTGCCTATAATTTCCTGGTAACTTTTAATTGCTAGTCTATTTTTGATGTCAGTTTGCACATCTTCATACATAAAATCTTCTTAGATGTAAATTCTAGCCTCTTCATTACTGGTTGTTGTTGTACTCAGTGATGCCTAATTTGATTATTTATTGTTCTTATTCTTTATTTTGGTTCGTGTCTCATAACTATGCTTTATTTAGTACCATTTAACTCTTTTTTTACATAGGACTTTATGTATAACAAATGAATGAACCCACCAACTATCTAAATGAATGATCTATTGTCAAATTGAGATGTCCCAGGCTTATCTGTCATATTTTGCTTCTTTTTTTATTTTTCTTTACTTATGTTCTTTTTATTGCAGTTAAAACATGCTTCCAGGATTACTGACTTGTGTGCTATTTCGATGATGCTAGGTGACAATGCCATGTTTATAATATTATCCTCTTCACAACTTCATAATACCCTATTATATCCAATATCTTATTGGTTCATTCTTGAGTCTCCTTATTAGAGATTAGCAACCAATTACTTCTACTATGGATATAGCAATTGCTAGGTCATTTACTAATATATCTTTCAATGACCTTTCTCTGTATACACATGATAAATTATATGTTCTATTAGTTGTTTTCTTTTTTCTAGTAATAATAGTTGTTGAATTTAACATTTAGATTCTTATGCACCCGTCATGTTTATTGAATTCTTAACTATCTAAACAAGCCCTTTCATAAGTGGTTTTCTTTATGGTTGTCCTTGTTATTGAGTTTTTTTTGTATATTTGCATTATCTCACAACAATGAGGCTTGGAATTATAAGCTATCACTAAAAAGTTAATTTAATCCCTGAGCAAAAATAAGATGTTATTTAATTGAAAAAGCACATAAAATTGTAATGGAAGTTTGCCACTTTCTGGCTAAAACTTTATAGCAACTAAGAGCATAGAACATACCGGTAGAAGAGCAACAAGTTAAAGCCAGATTTTTTCCCTCTTAGTTCAATAGACCAAGGCTCAAAATCTTGGTTTGAGATCCATATCCGTTCCTGGGCGAACTGGCATGGTCTTGACCTGGTATGATCTCAACATTGGGGCATACCAACACATGATATCTTGACATCTTCATGAATCTCATGAAGTGCGGAATTTGAGGGAAAAGGCATCTCCTCATTTAATTGTACTTGTTGCTCATCGATTGCAACCAAAGGCCAACCTATTGTAATGAGCAATCTTTAGTTGTTTTCTTTCAATGACCTTTCTCTGTATACACATGATAAATTATACGTTCTATTAGTTGTTTTCTTTTTTCTAGTAATAATAGTTGTTGAATTTAACATTTAGATTCTTATGCACACGTCATGTTTATTGAATTCTTAACTATCTAAACAAGCCCTTTCATAAGTGGTTTTCTTTATGGTTGTCCTTGTTATTGAGTTTTTTTTGTATATTTGCATTATCTCACAACAATGAGGCTTGGAATTATAAGCTATCACTAAAAAGTTAATTTAATCCCTGAGCAAAAATAAGATGTTATTTAATTGAAAAAGCACATAAAATTGTAATGGAAGTTTGCCACTTTCTGGCTAAAACTTTATAGCAACTAAGAGCATAGAACATACCGGTAGAAGAGCAACAAGTTAAAGCCAGATTTTTTCCCTCTTAGTTTCAATAGACCAAGGCTCAAAATCTTGGTTTGAGATCCATATCCGTTCCTGTGCGAACTGGCATGGTCTTGACCTCAACATTGGGGCATACCAACACATGATATCTTGACATCTTCATGAATCTCATGAAGTGCGGAATTTGAGGGAAAAGGCATCTCCTCATTTAATTGTACTTGTTGCTCATCGATTGCAACCAAAGGTCAACCTATTGTAATGAGCAATCTTTAGTTGTTTTCTTTCAATGACCTTTCTCTGTATACACATGATAAATTATATGTTCTATTAGTTGTTTTCTTTTTTCTAGTAATAATAGTTGTTGAATTTAACATTTAGATTCTTATGCACACGTCATGTTTATTGAATTCTTAACTATCTAAACAAGCCCTTTCATAAGTGGTTTTCTTTATGGTTGTCCTTGTTATTGAGTTTTTTTTGTATATTTGCATTATCTCACAACAATGAGGCTTGGAATTATAAGCTATCACTAAAAAGTTAATTTAATCCCTGAGAAAAAATAAGATGTTATTTAATTGAAAAAGCACATAAAATTGTAATGGAAGTTTGCCACTTTCTGGCTAAAACTTTATAGCAACTAAGAGCATAGAACATACCGGTAGAAGAGCAACAAGTTAAAGCCAGATTTTTTCCCTCTTAGTTTCAATAGACCAAGGCTCAAAATCTTGGTTTGAGATCCATATCCGTTCCTGGGCGAACTGGCATGGTCTTGACCTGGTATGATCTCAACATTGGGGCATACCAACACATGATATCTTGACATCTTCATGAATCTCATGAAGTGCGGAATTTGAGGGAAAAGGCATCTCCTCATTTAATTGTACTTGTTGCTCATCGATTGCAACCAAAGGTCAACCTATTGTAATGAGCAATCTTTAGTTGTTTTCTTTCAATGACCTTTCTCTGTATACACATGATAAATTATACGTTCTATTAGTTGTTTTCTTTTTTCTAGTAATAATAGTTGTTGAATTTAACATTTAGATTCTTATGCACACGTCATGTTTATTGAATTCTTAACTATCTAAACAAGCCCTTTCATAAGTGGTTTTCTTTATGGTTGTCCTTGTTATTGAGTTTCTTTTGTATATTTGCATTATCTCACAACAATGAGGCTCGGAATTATAAGCTATCACTAAAAAGTTAATTTAATCCCTGAGAAAAAATAAGATGTTATTTAATTGAAAAAGCACATAAAATTGTAATGGAAGTTTGCCACTTTCTGGCTAAAACTTTATAGCAACTAAGAGCATAGAACATACCGGTAGAAGAGCAACAAGTTAAAGCCAGATTTTTTCCCTCTTAGTTTCAATAGACCAAGGCTCAAAATCTTGGTTTGAGATCCATATCCGTTCCTGGGCGAACTGGCATGGTCTTGACCTGGTATGATCTCAACATTGGGGCATACCAACACATGATATCTTGACATCTTCATGAATCTCATGAAGTGCGGAATTTGAGGGAAAAGGCATCTCCTCATTTAATTGTACTTGTTGCTCATCGATTGCAACCAAAGGCCAACCTATTGTAATGAGCAATCTTTTTTCTTGCCGTGAAAGCTGGACAATCGACTCTAACGTGCTCTACCATGGTCTATGGAGGATTGACTGCTTATAGTCCAACCATATACTGATATCGGATGCCGCTCTTCCTCATATTAAGCCTCCTGGTACCTAGTCAATCCTCCTCGATTACCTCTAAAATAAAATGATTAGCATATGATGGATCTACTCTTGTATCCAAAAGTGGATCACCTAAGCTTTCTGTTGCACATTCCAACCTGTCATTGAGTTTGAGTCATCATTATAAAACTCTAGAATAGATGGATTTGTCTTGGGCTCCTTTGTTCCTTACCAGGTTTATGCAACATAGCTTGACAGGCATGCTATGATGAAGATAAACAATTTTCTCCAATTGCCTATAAGAAAGTTAATTGTGGACTTTTATGTGTATCAAGGCAAATGTCAACCAGTCACACTTGTGATCGCTAGATAAAATGGTTGACCTTCGGTGTTACTTTCCTTAAGTTCAATATGGATTCTCCAAAATTGTGGTCAACATATGATGACAAAGAGTACTTAAACAATCACATTAATATGAACTTATTTGATTGATATGAAGAGAGCCAACTTTTAGTAATTTTAGTAATAAATTGGACAATTTTCTTGTTAAATGTGCCAAAAGCCTCTTGAAATAGATGTCTTCTGAGTTGATATATGACTCAGATTTATATTGCCTCAATTTGTATTTAATGTATCCATTTTCTTTTGCAAAAGGGTGAGAGGAGTATATATTTAAAGAAAGATAATTTATAATATGCAGCTGACGCGTACCACTACTAGGACAGTAGCGGTAATGAAAGGATAGTACCAAGGGCTATAAATACAAGTAGATTAGATGTGGATAGTTTGTAGCCCATTCATACACTAAAAGAGACAAAGCAAACAAGAAAACCCTGTCAAGCATTTAACATATCTTCTCCTTTGCAGTGCATATCATGTGATACATGTCATCCACTGATGGCCTCTTTTCTATACTAATGCGGTGCAGGATTAGTGCAAGGACTCGAAGATGACAATGCTATCTGTTATTTATTCCAAAATTTGGAGGATAGAATGTGCTTCTGTGTGGCTTTGCCATCTGATCTTTCTTGGCTAGATGGATTTTTTAGAGATGAAGTGATGGTCAATTGAGTGACATGGGTTGCAGAAGTTCGCTCTATGTGAACTTTTGCATAACACATACATTCAATGATAATTGTAGATGAAACAAGTGATGCTTGGTGCCTATGTTATGATCCTCTTCACCATTAGTATATAGTAGGCTGCACATAATGTCCAAAAACATTGCTACGAAGCATGCTTCAGGCTATTTGGAGAAGCTTGGAGGTGTAGCCATCACAATCTAGATCCTTATCACCTTTAATTGCACACCTGATCAGTCACATCTTTAACCAGCCAGTCTTTATCAACTTCACTTATGACAGGTCCATTAGCCAGTGGGGTCCATATTGACTGTTTTCTGCTCAGTGGAATTTGATTAAAACTAATACACTCAACAGCAGTGTTAGGTTCCTAGTAAATTTTGTACTGAGTTATAATTGGCAGAATCTTATTGGCATATGTTTTGAATATATTATAACCACAAGAGACCTGATCATGAAAAATTCATAGTACATCATGAAAATTTAGGTAAAATAATGGATGTTGGACTGTGTCAATGAACACACATTTATGGTTTCACTATCAGTTTTTAAGCAACAATAGAATAGGTTGGTCTGCAAATTAATTGAAGCCATCACAAGTTCAGATAATAACTCATCAAATATCAAATTATCTGACCAGAATGGTTGTTAAAGATTTTCTACTTAGATCTTTTCAGCCTCTTCTCTCTTATTTTTTTACCTTTTCTTGGGTGTTTATTGCTTTCTGGATTATCATATTCTTGAGTTTGCTTTATTTGCAATACATCTGTCAGCCTGAGAGCTTTGTGCTACATTTATTTCTTCATGTTGGATTGATATCAAATCAATCTTCTATCTGATCTGCTTGAGTCATCATAAGGTCTCTTAGACTGGAGTTGTCTTATCTCCAGGTTGGAGCTCATGGTACTGGTGCATGGTTGCCGCCCATTGATGAGCAGGTTATCAGCATGAAGTTGGTGACCCCCATGAAGGGAACAATTGAGGTCTCAAAAGAGAAAAATCCCGAACTGTTCTTTCTAGCTCGCTGTGGTCTAGGTGGCCTTGGAGTCGTTGCAGAAGTCACCATTCAATGTGTAGATAGACACGAGCTTGTAGAACACACATTTGTTTCTAATGCCAGTGAGATCAGGAAAAATCACAAGTAATATCATCACTAAGTGGCTGTTTAACTATTCGCAAGTAATATCCTAGTTATTGTTTTGGTCCTTCTTGTTTATCTATTTTATATGTTATTATTCAGGAAGTGGCTAGCTGAGAACAAGCATATAAAATATTTATGGATTCCGTATACAGATGCGGTTGTAGTGGTGCGGTGCAATCCTCTGTCTAAGTGGAAAAATCCAAAGTTTAAACCAAAATATGGGAAGGATGAAGCATTGAAACACATCCGTGATCTCTACCATGATTCACTCAGGAAGTACAGGTGAACATATTGCCCAGGCAGCTTACTCTATCGTGATAATTACTTTGATCTCATCACTTAAGCTTGTAAACAAGTGATCCTTGGAGGACTCAGGCCTTTTTGCAACAATTACACAGGCTTTCTTGATTACATTGCCCGTAGTTTTCTGAGTCTTTTGTGCTGGTCCTATCTGCAAAGACATTGATTCCAAGTTGTAAATGGTTGCAGAACTGATGTTGGTAATGATGAACAAGATATAAATCAACTATCTTTCACAGAATTGAGAGATAAACTTCTTGCCCTTGATCCTCTTAATAAAGATCATGTCATGAAAGTCAACCAAGCAGAAGCTGAGTACTGGAAGAAGTCTGAAGGATATCGTGTAGGATGGAGTGATGAAATACTGGGTTTTGATTGTGGTGGGCAGCAATGGGTGTCTGAAACCTGTTTCCCAGCAGGGACCCTTAAAATGCCTAACATGAAGGATTTGGACTACATAGAAGAATTGAAGCAGCTCATAGAGCAGGAGGATATACCAGCACCTGCTCCAATTGAGCAGCGTTGGACTGCTTGCAGCAAGAGCCTCATGAGCCCAGCCTCAAGCTCAGAAGAAGATGATATATTTTCATGGGTAAGGCAAAATTTGCCATTTTCAATTCTTCAATAAGAGCACAATTTATGTGTAGTCAATTTTTGGCTACATTTTTAGAGATTTTAATCTGCAGTTCCTCTAATGAACATCAAACCTCTTACATTTTAGTCCTAAAATATTGGTCTTTGCTTTAGTATATTTTCCTTCTGCCAATTGCAAATCTTCGTTGAAAGTTTTCTTACAACATAAGCTTACTATACAGTTGTTATATGTGACACAATAAAGCACTATAAATAGTTATTTTTTTTTGTAATTGGAAAAAAAGTCTCCTGTGCTCACTTATTGTGTTCTTGTCCTTTGTTTTCTTAGGTTGGCATCATCATGTACCTGCCTACAATAGATGCTCGCCAGAGGAAGGAAATAACAGAGGAGTTTTTCCATTACAGATATTTAACACAAACTAGACTGTGGGATGAATATTCTGCTTATGAACACTGGGCAAAGATTGAGGTATCAATCAGTTGTATATCGTCTTACTCTTTTGTTCAACTACAAATACATTTGAAATAAACTAGAATGAGGGATGAATATTCTGCTTATGAACATTGGGCTAAGATTGAGGTATTAAAAAGTGATAGAATGTCTCATTATTGTTTTGTTCTAGTACTTAATTTTCCCATTTATAAATATGACATGATTATATCTTTTTGGAATGTTGGGAAGTTTCTGAGTGCAATCAGTTGTGTACCTAGGCAGGTAGTTAGAGTCCATACTTTTATTTAGCCTGAGGTCCTATCTTGTGGACGACCATCACTGGTCATATAGGGGCTATGGGGGCATGTAGGTGGTGTTGGCATGTCGTTTGAGCAGATAATTTAGTGGAGAGCTAACCTTCCATTAGTGAAAGTAGATTATGTGCGCTAGAGGAGATGTGCTTGTTGGCCCATGGAAACTTCTACTCCTGATAAGATAGGTTGGGGCCAATGGTTTAAATAGGTGCTTAAGTGCTCGCTTAGGCGCTCGGGTGAGGCGAAGCGAGGCCCGAGCGCCTCATAGATTCGCTAGGTGATGTGCTTCAGTGAAGCGCCGCTTGGGCACTCGCTTGAACCTGAGTGTTGGGTGCCTCCGTCCAGCGCCCAATTGAAACCATGCAACCCTAGCACCTACAGTTCGATTGAACAGTAGCTAGTTGGTTCGATTGAACCAACTAAGCTACATAAAGTTACTTTATTTGCAAAATCCACCCCCTGCACGCTGCCTCCCCCCCCCCCCCGCGACCCTGAGCAACTCCTAATGTCGTCAGCCATTCGATGCCGAGCACGGCCTCATAATCATCAAGAGGGAGGAGGAAGAAATATGCAATTATCTCTTGATCCTACAGCAACAGTTTCACCTGCGGACACCTATGATCACACTTTAAAATTCGTCCGTCGACGACCTTAACGTCAAACCTGCTACAATTCTCGATAGGTAAGGCCATTCGGACAGCAATCTTGCTGTTCATAAAATTATTAGTGCTCCCGGTGTCAATAAGAACGGTGATAGGTTGTTGCTTCAGAAGTCCTCCCACTTTCATCGTTTGCAGGTTTGCGTAACCGGTAAGGGCATGTATCGTAATATCAATCGGCTGCTGTTCTTCATCCGCGACCTCTTCCTCTTGCTCCTGGACCTCCTCCTCCCTTCAAGAGGTTCAATCAGTAGGAGGCAGTCCCTTTTGTAGCGATGATCGCGATTCCACGGCTCGTCGCAATGCCAACAAAGACCCTTTGCTGATCGATCACGTAGTTCTTCCCTTGTCAATTTTTTTACCAGCGAAGGATGGCTGGGAGCAGAAGGAGGTTTATATGCTGTGGGCCTAAGAGAGGTCATCCTCCGAGCATTTTGCTTGAGCCGTTCTTCTTGTATTCTGGCAAAAGAAATCGCAGCTGTCACGGTACGGGGCTGTCGCGCCTTAACCTCCCCTTTTATCTCTGGCTTGAGTCCTTTGATGAATGTTCCTAATAATTGACAGTCAATCCAATCACGAGCAAGGTAGGATAGCTTCTCAAACCTGGTTTGGTACTCTTGAATTGTAGAGGTTTGTCGAATCTTTACGAGTTGGCCATCGATATTTTCATACTCCGTAGGTCCGAAACGATTCAGTAGTGCGTTCTTAAATTGATTATATGTCGGAGCCCTATGATTGTATTCCAGCCAATTGTACCATTGAATAACATCTCCTTCAAGGTGAATGATAGTAATTTTCACCATAGCATCATCCGACGTTCGGTAGTAGAGAAAGTAATGTTCGATGCACAAAATCCACCCCGTTGGGTCTCCTTCCCATCGCGGAAAGTCCACCCTCATGCGTGGCTGAAGCATGTCCGAGGGCTGTCCCTCCTCTGGAGGTCTCTTTGAACTCGGTGGTTGTCCAATTCTGAATTCTACAAACAAAGCGCCTAATTTGTCCTCCAAGCGTGATTCAAGCCGCGATTCAATCCGAGATTCCAATGCTTCAAATTTGGCATCAATTAGATCTTGAGAAGCCATAGCATATGCCTGTAGATCAGAGATGTCTGTCTCTTTTTTGTTGACGGGTTAATGGTATGGGGTAGTGGAAGGTTCGGAAAAATTGAGGATCACGAAAAGATACTGCAGCAGATTTTTACGTCTAAAGTGTAGCAGTTTGGACGTAAAAGGTCAATGGTTTATATTGAGAATTTTTTAATGAAACCAAAGGGAAATCCATTGTTGCAATTCACGGGGAGATCATAGGATGATCCGCGGTGGTGGAGATGACGGCGGAATTCGATGACGATCTTTTAAGCAATTGTGGGAATTGCTTTGGGCGGTTGTGGAGGGCTGATGAATGGCTGTGGAAGGGCAGCGAGACGCCAAGAAACTGCTCTGATACCAAGTGTTAGAACCCTTGCGGATTCTAAGCTTGGGGTTGATCTCTTTAGAGGATCGGCCTCCTTGAAACTCTATAGGGGTTCCTCCAAGTTGCTGCTCAAAGGCTGCTAAAAAGATTCATCTATTTCTTATCAAAAGAGGATGAATACATGACTATTTATAGGGATTCTAAACCCCAACTCCTAATAGGACTCCTACTCAAGACTCATACTCAATTACGACTCATTAAGACTCTTAATAGGACTCCTACTCAAGACTCCTACTTCTAACCAACTCCTAATACTTCTTTAAGAAGCAACTGTTAGGACCCTTTTTCTGAGCTTTTGAATAATGTTTATTGAGTCTGTTTAATTCAATTAGAGTCAGGTAGAGGTTTATTTAATATTTAATTATTATTAAGAGTCCAAGTCCTGGTGGACTTTGGGTGGAACTCTATAAATAGTAATAGTGATGTAACCCTTTCTTTTCGGGAATCAATCAATCAATTAATGAAATATTATTTCACTCTGTGGACAAATCCTAGGAGGCCGATTCCCTCGAAGTGATCAAGGAGGTCGATCTCCTCGAAGTGATCATCCCTTTTATCTTCTTTCTTTTACGATAAGATCTTAGGGTATTACCATTTGGTATCAGAGTGGTGATCCTGGCGTTCTCGCTGCAGTGTTACCGTAGCTATCATCATAAAAAAAAGAAAAAAAAGAAGAGAAGCCGCAGCCCGCCATAGCCCTGCTTCCCTTCTTCCCCACCGCCGCTGCTAGGCAACTCTTTCTCCACCGCCACCGTTGTTTCTCGGCTCGACCACCGTCGCCGCTGCTCCCCAGCCAGCGATCCATGGCGTCTCGCTATAGTGATTGACGTAGCTGTCATCCAAAAAAAAAAAAAAAATTATGAGAAAGGGTGAAGCCGGCAGCCACGCACGGATAAAGAACCTTTGCTTCCCGCGCCGACCACCACTACCTCTTCTCCACTACCGGCGCTGCTTCCTGGCCGGCGACCACTGCCGCCGCTGCTCCCCGACCAGCGCCCACCGTCGCTTTTGGGCCCCGGCCAGCAACCTTCTCTCCTCGCTTCCCCATCTCGCTCGAGCAAGAAGGTCGCGGCTGTTGTTTCGCAGCCAACGGACCAACCCTCGTAGCCGCCCGTCGGCGACGCTACCCTAGCCGCACCATCGCTGCCAGCCACCGTCGGTCGTGATCATTTGGCATCGCCAGCGGCTTTCCCTACGGTGCGGCAAAAACAGAGTATCCTCTACTACCGCAGCCGTCGGTCTCCCCTGCCGCTGCGAGCGCCGTTTGCCTCCCTCCTCATGGCGACCCTTGGTGACGCTGCTCTCAGCAGCACCACCACCGCTGCCAGCCGCCGCAATCCTCTCCTCGTCGAGGCTTCGGTGTCGCTAGCGGCTCCTTCTGCGGTGCGACAGAAACAGAGCCCTTTGTTGCCGCAGCACCCCCCCGTCGATCCTTGCCACCGCTCCCCGGTCACCAACCTCCTCTCCAGCACCACCCCCCCTGCTTCCCGGCAGCCCGCACCCCTGTTGCAGCCCGCCGCACCTTTGCATCATTGCTGCAGCTTCAACCCCCTTGCTCTGCACCATTGCCGCAACCTCCTTGCCACCGTCGCCGCTACTTCCCAGCCGGCGACGTCTGCCACTGATTCCTCTTCTCCACCGCAGCCTCAACCCCGGCCACTTCAACACCTCAACCCCCTTGCTCTGCATCATTGCCGCAACCTCAACCCCCTTGCTCTGCACCATTGCCGCAACTCCCTTGCTCTGCATCGTTGCCACCACTGTAGCCTCAACCCCGGCCGCTTCAGCGCCACCTCCCTCGTGTTTTGCCTCCGTTGCTACAGTTGCCGATTGCTATCACCGCAGCCTCAACTCGGCTGCTCGGCGATTGCTTCCTTGGGTCACAGCAGTCGCAACCGTCGCCTTTCAGCCTCGACGCTCTCATCTCACGCAGCGACAGAAACACAGGGCAGCAACTCTTCCTCCGTCGCAGCCACCGCAGCGACGAGCCCTTGGCGGCGCTGCCCCCAACCGCACCACCATAGCTGCCTCCCAGCCCTCAGCAGCACCGATCCCTCCACAGTGAACGCAACAAGCATCGCTACCTCTCACCAGCGCCTCCTTCCGTAGTGCGACAGAGACAGAGCAACGCTGCTTTCCATCCGCGCCGTCGTAGCCACCGCAACGGCGAGCCCTTGGCGTGCCCCTAGCCGCACCACCCTCGCTGCCTCCCAGCCCTTAGCAGCAACGATCCCTCCACGCAGGGACCGCAACAAGCATCGTTGCCTCCCACGCAGCGATCGTAGCTACATCCCTGCATCCTTACAGCAACCCTTCATTTCCACAATGCTGTCACCGACTGCATCACAACAGCAGCACCGAATGGGGCAGTGATTGATGCCCTAGTCCTAACACCAAAAATAGGAGTTGAGATTGCAGATTTGCAGTCTTACGCAATGGCTACTGATAACTCAGTGAAAGCACAAATGGAAGCGTTGGGAACCAGAATTGAGAATCGGCTAATGGAAGCGTTGGAAACCAGAATTGAGAATCGTCTACAAGAAACCCTTCATGATTTCAAAAAGAGCCTGTTGGAGCACTTTAGCGGGTTTCAACAAGATGAGAGCTCAAGTTCTATGTTGAACTGATTGGGAGGCATAGGAAAAGGAGCCTAGGATGGTGACGCACACTATCCACGTATTAGGGTAGAATTTCCACGATGGGAAGATGGGGATCTGACCAGTTGGATCTCTAGGGCAGAAAAAAATTTTCGTTTTCACAGAACTCCAGAAGAATCCAAGGTGGAAATAATCTCAATCCAACTAGAGGGAGATGCAATCCAGTGGTATGATTGGTATGAAACTTGCCACGAAGTCTCCTCGTGGGAGCAATTTAAGAGAAGACTTGTTATTCGCTTTGGACTATCTGAATACGAGAATGTTGAAGAGCAGCTTGCTAAAATTCGTCAGACTTCTACAGTGTTGGAATATCAGAGTAGGTTTGAAAGATTGTCAAATCAAGCTAGAGATTGATCGGAACGATAACTTCTGGGTACATTTATTGAAGGGCTTAATTCGGAGATTCGGTGTGAAGTTAAGGTTCGTCAACCCTATAATGCTGCTTAGCCTTGAGGACAAGGTTGATTTGAAGAGGGAGGAATTGTTAGGACCCTTTATCTGAGCTTTTGAATGATGTTTATTGAGTCTGTTTAGTTTAGTTGTTTATTAAGTCTGTTTAGTTCAGTTAGAGTCAGGTAGAGGTTTATTTAATATTTAATTATTATTAAGAGTCCAAGTCCTGGTGGACTTTGGGTGAAACTCTATAAATAGTAATAGTGATGTAACCCTTTCTTTTCGGGAATCAATCAATCAATTAATGAAATATTATTCCACTCTGTGGACAAACCCTAGGAGGCCGATCCCCTCGAAGTGATCAAGGAGGCCGATCCCCTCGAAGTGATTAAGGAGATCGATCCCCTCGAAGTGATCATCCCTTTTATCTTCTTTCTTTTACGATAAGACCTTAGGGTCTTATCAGCAACCTCTAAACTAATCCTATCCGTAGCCGGCCTCTTCACCTCTTTAAAAAGGGTCAGCTAGGTAGGTTTTACATGAATGTCCTTTTCAACTAGGACTCTCCTAGCTAGAGTTCTAACATACTGCCATAGCCGTTCGAAGCTTTCTTTGTCGTTACTGTAGTCGTCTGTAGCTTCCTCCGTCACTGTTGTCGTCCGAAGCTTCCTTCCTTGCTGCGACTGCCGTTCGTAGCTTCCTCTACCGCTGCCACCATTGTTTAAAAGTTCCTTTGTCATCGCCGCCCTCTCCTTCCTCACTTTCTATCGTTGGTGACTCTTTTCTCCCCTCTAATTACTGTTAACAGTAGATTGTTAACTACTGTTATCATATAATAGTCCCTATTTAGATTTTAGCATTGTTAATCTCTATATATCAATTGTATTATATATTTTTTATATTTTAAAATTTCAGAGCGTTTCGCTTTGTTTGGGTGAGCACCTAGTGCCTCGGGCGTTTTGGGACTATGGTGCCTAGCGCTTTTTAAATCACTGATTGAGGCGAGTTGGAGAGAGGCCAAGTGATGAATGCCCTCGACTAAGTTTCTCAATGAGTAATAAGCCTTGTAGTTTGTACCCAGTCCAGGTGTTTTTTCCAGGTATCTCTGATCAGCAGTCAAGTTAGCCCTTTGTAGAGGTCTTGGCATGTCCAGGTTGGGTTGGACCATGTCGTATTTAGTGCTTTTGTAGGTCTTCGTAATGTAACTTCTTGTATTAGCTATATGCATGCGTGAAGTACAATTCGGGTGTGCAAATAAGTCTTTTAAAAATTGTATGACTTTATTTAGGAAACAAGCCTTCTAGGGTTTTTTGTGTGCTTCACATGCTAAAGTTACTTTTTGTTTTATATTGCCAATAGATTATGATCATTTTTGAGAAGATAAGAAAATTGTCATCATTTATTTATCAAGGAATAATTTTATAGTAGTAGAATTGATGGTTTATCTTGTGTGTTTCTTCAATGACATGTTTAGATGGAGGGTAGTGGGGAGGAGAGAATAGAAATCAGGAGAAAGTTAATTTATCTTCTTTTGTTTCAACAGGTGAGAGAAGCAGATGGAAGGTAATTTTCTTTCATTGGTCACATACCATGAGGGAGAAGTGATGGGACCAACTTCTTTCCTGACCACCTTTTTCTTCCCTTCCAAAAATGGAGTCATTTCAAGAGAGAGAGAGAGAGAGAGAGAGAGAGAGAGAGAGAAATAATATCAAGTGAACTGTTTAAATTCAGTAATTTTTGGTGTTGATGTGATAATTGGATGTCTTTGTGTACAGTAAGGATGCTTAATATAATACTTGCAGAGGAGCATATAAAAGATGGATGTTTCACTTTCATGCTGAAATTTATATTTCTTTAGATATATACTATACATTTTGAAGGTGCAGGACTCAAAAATGCAAATAAGTGTTTCTTGGTGCAATCTTGGAATTATGTCAATTACTCAAAGTTTCATTAATTTCGGAACTTGTGGTGTCTCTCCGCAGGTTCCAAAGGACAAGGAAGAGCTTGCTGCACTCCAAGAAAGATTAAGGAAGCGTTTTCCTGTTGACACCTATAACAAAGTACGCAGGGAATTGGATCCTAATAGGATTCTTTCAAATGCAGTGCTAGAGAAGCTTTTCCCATCGAAGGAGACCGCTCGAGTCTCAAGTTAGTTGAACTGGATTGGCTTGCATCTGTTGCTTAGCTTTTCTGGACTACAATTATATGCTAAGATAACTGGAATCTGTTGAGAGAGACAAATAATCTGCTGCTCTTATGGTTTAATAATTGCATCGGAGGCAAGATTTTGTTCCATGCCTTTCATATTGTCAATATATCTGGGTTGGCCATTGCAATTGCCAAAGAGTTTCTCACATTTCTCTTGGAAATAAGAAGTGATTGTTTCTCGGTTCAACATGAGATGTTGTTTTTGTTGTGTGTAATTTTATTTACTCCCAAGTGTAGTACTTCCTACATACCATGGAAATAAGACTAGCTTCAAGAATTATCTGATTGCATAAACATCCAAAATAATTTTCCTTCTATTTCAAATTGACTAGACTGGAGTTCTGCAAGCTGTCATGTGCTCATGCCATGTTCTCGTGGATAAATTCTGGAAGTAATGAACACGTTATATGGTGTGGGGACCCGACGAGAATGGGGCTACTTTTCATCTCAAATAATGGCTGGCAATGTTATGGAAATTAGCAACATCCAAAGAATGGATACTGTCAGATATTTTCTGTCATCATAAGTTTTCGTTGATTTTTTTGCTCAGATCTCAGCCGTAAATGGATTGTGATAGATTTAAAATATGTAATTTTTTTTTTGGCAAAAGGATAAGTAGGGAATGCCCAATTCAAACCTAGGACCTTGCTGTCAATCGGTTTCATAAATAATTGATTCTTGTCCACAAATTCAAATGTCTCATTTTTCTAATAAAGCTATCCGATTGTGTTATACTTTCTAATCTTGTCATAGTTATATTTGGTAAATTAAAAAAAAAAAACTCGTACCTTAGAAAATTTCTGGCAAAGCATTATTAGTGTCAAAAATTTTAGCAGAATGCCTCTTGATCGATAATTTTTTTTTTTCACCCCTAGAGAGTTAAGTTCTATTTTCTTACCTAAATAGTGATTTTTGGGCCGTCGATTCACTAAAGGTTCAAAGTTGCTTGTTAAAGTTGCTTATAAAAGGGTGGCCCAGTGCATAAGATGTGCCATTGGATAAGACCTTAGGTATGAGTGTAATGTTCTAGCAGAAGCCTAGACTTCTGAATGGGCATTGTGACATCAGTGTATGCCAATCACAAAAACTAGTTTCCTGACTTGTGCTAGAATAATGGCAAGAGTTAAATTTTATGTTTGTTATCCACATATTGGATTTGGTTTTCTATCGAAATTAAATTAGTATTTCTGGTTGGTGATAGTGATGACTAAAAAGCAACCAATAACATGTTTAGGATGCTTTATAAACCAAGCTGACATGTCACTTTCTGGTATCAATTGTTGTAAGAGCAGAATTTGTGGAAGCTAGAAGCAGTAAAAGGTTGTTCCTGACATGGTCAAGAAATAAAAAGTTCTTGTTTAAAGAGCCGAATGAAGGAAGGAAATTGATAATCCAAAGTTGACAAACATTACCATGGTGTTGTGCTTGTTTTAAGCCTTTTGCAGTACTAATGTCTACTACGCAAGTTTTATGGTACTTTGCAAAGTGCTTCTTAACTCTATATCTCCACCAGAAAAGTGAGACCTTTTATTGTCCTGAAAGCAATTCTCAAATGCCACTACTTGAAAAGGCTATTTCGTGACACTTCCTTGTGTTGTATGCTTCTTTCATTGCTTTAGGAATTCTACACTTCTTTGTACACAAAATCTGAAAATAATGTGGTTACAGTGACCAACAAGGTTTGACACTATATTTTCTTTTTTTTTTTTAAAGGAAGATTAGTTGTTTAAATCTAAATAGAACTCATCAAGAAAAGTTATGCTCTCTTTTAATCTTGATGTTAGCTCTATTCCATCAAGGAACCTTTTCATTCTCTCTAATACTTAGAGATATGACAAAAGAAACAGTGGTGTTATTTATATTGAAAAGTTTACTATGCCAGACTTCCTAAATGTGGGGAATCCTGAATTGTGCACTGTTTATTCCTTCGTTGCATGATTTTAAACATACTGAAAAATTCCTTACCTACTTCCCTTGTGCTAGCTTTTAGGCAAGGCATACCTTCTAAGTTGCATTTGTATAATTTTGATACCAATAGCTTTAAACAGATAAACTGAGTTGTAGACAGAAAAAAGTTCTCCATTTTCTGCGGAACCTCCTCAATTTAGACTTTCACTCTTCGAAGTTTGATATTTATTGGGGTCTCCCAAGATCCCTACATAGAAATTTAGCCATTGTGAGGTAATCATCACTCTATGATTAGCATGTCTCGTCGACCAAATGTTATATGCTTTGTTGGTGTGAAATGCAATAACTTTTGTATTATTTATTAAGATAAAATATGACAAATTGTATCCTAAATCCTGAATAATCCCAATAAACACAAGCGGTAGTACCGCCCGTACCCGGGAGACCCGGGATGAGATATTTTTAGGCTCCAAGTTTGAATCAACTTGAGGCCTATAAATGCCCCGCTCATCCCTGGTTAACTTACACAAACACAGAGAGTTTAAAAGTGAGAAAATGCTACTGTAATCTTGTGTGAACTCTCATTCTTCTAAGTGTTAGAATAGTTTGAGAGAGGAGTAAGTTAGAGGTGTAAGGGTTATCTCCTAAACCCAATAAAAAGAGAAAGAGCTATAAAAGGTGGTTGGTCTTCGCCTTTTGAAGTAAGACCGATAGTGGATGCCGGTGGCCTTGACGGAAGAGGAATCGGTGGAGTGGATGTAGGTCACAACAACCGAATCACTATAAAAATCTGGTTTGCATTTACTTTGAGCAATTTACTTTTATAGCAAACTACCTATCCTCCTTACTATGCTTTTACTATGCCTACACTCGCATATGCTTTCAAGTTTCCAAAATCGATTTTCAACATACGAAAGGAGTTTCCAAAATCAACGTGATTTTATCGCTACACTAATTCATCCCTCCCTCTTAGTGCCGACTCGTTCCTAACAGTTGATACCAGAGCCTCATTTTTCTCATTTGGTTTAACACCCAAAGAGAAATGGCTCTTTTCAGCTTTCAAGAGGGACTTTCTCTCATTCGTCCTCCTATGTTCAATAGGACGGACTACACTTATTGAAAAACTCGAATGAGAGTTTTCTTGCTTTTATTGAATCTCGATTTATGGCATATAGTCAAATTTGGTTTTCAAATGTCTTCTCTTCCAATGAACAATTGAAATGATTTGGAGAAGAATTTCTCGTTAAATGCAATAGCTATGAATGCCTTGTTTTGCGCCTTAGACAAAAATGAATTTAATCGGGTTTCTACTTGCGAAACGGCTTTTGATATATGGAACACTCTCGAAATCACACATGAAGGCACTGATAGAGTAAAGGATTCTAAGATAAATCTTTTAATGCTTGATTTCATGTTGTTTCAAATGAAGCCGAGCAAAACTATTGTTGACATGTACACCCGCTTTATGGATGTTATCAATAGTTTAAAAGCTCTTGGCAAATGCTTCTCTAATTTTGAACTCATTAACAAGATCTTAAAATCTCTTTCTAAAAATTGGGAATCGGAAGTAACGAAAATACAAGAAACAAAGGATTTAAACATTTTTTCACTTGAAGAATTTATCGGTTCATTGATGACATATGAAATGGTGCACAATGCATATTATGAATAAAATGAACAAAACAAACATTATTAGGATCAAGAGTCAGCACTAAGAGGGGGGTGAATTAGTGCAACGATAAAAGTTACGTCGGTTCAAAAAACCTTCATACGATAAAATCTGATTTTGATAAAAATCGTTTCGGAAAAATCTTTAAATTGAAAGCATACGGAAGTGTAGTTGATGTAAAGCAAGGAAGGCAGTGTGCAGTTAAGATAAATAGCATAAAGTCAATGCAAACCGATTTATAGTGGTTCGGTCGTTGTGACCTACATCCACTTCTCTGATTCCTCTTCCGTCAAGGCCACCGACATCCACTATCGATCTTCCTTTAATAGGCAAAGATCAACCACCTTTTACAACTTGACTCTCCTTTTACCAGGTTTAGGAGATAACCCTTACACCCTCACTCACTCCTCTCTCAAATTATTCTAACACTTAGAACTTTAAGAGGAGCTCACACAAGATTGCAGTAGCGTTTCTTTTCTTTTTTACTCTAAATACTTGTGTGTGTTAACCAGGGATGAGAGAGGTATTTATAGGCTTCAAGTTGATTCAAACTTCAGTTGACGCCGCAACTCTGATATCCTTGGCGTAATATCTGCTCTTCTTAGCCTGATGCTCGAATCTATGGCCCGAAGCCTTCTGTCGATACGTCGACCGATCCTCCGACTCGACGACCAATCTTCTAACATGTTTTCCTCCAGCACAATATGATTTTTCCTGCTTTAGTTGTCTTATCCTGATCGAAGCATCCTATGTCACTCAAAATGTAGATTAAAACATAAACACTTATCAATTGATTTTATCATCAAAATCCGAGATTCAACAATCTCCCCCTTTTTGATGATGACAACTAATTGACGACGGAGTTAACCTTAACTCCCGGAGTTTAAACAAACTCCCCCTATCAATATGGCATATTGATAGAAACTCTTGGATTCAAAAATCCAAGCTACATGTCATGATAAAATCACTCCTCAACTTACTTCTCCCCCTTTGTCATCAACAAAAAGGAGAAGTTCAATTCTCATGTGTTTAGACATAATAGTTTCAAATCGTTGCATAATAAATCTCAAGTTTATTCATCATGCAAGCTAACAAGAAATTTGATTTTTGTAAGTTTGTAAATTTTGAGCATTTTTGCTTCTTGAGATAGGCAAGATTACACTTCTTTGTAATGTTCAAGATAGCAAGTTCTTGCTTTTCGAAATATGCAAGTTGCAAGCTAGCAAATTTTTGCTTCCTTTGCAATATTTGAGCTAGCAATTTTGTTGTCGTTGCAAAGTGCAAGTTAGCATGTTTTGCATCTTGAGCTAGCAATATTTCTCCCCTTTATCATTATCAAAAAGAAGGGAAGACCCTTTACATCAATTTTTAAATTATGATAAAAGTAAAGTATCAACCTTATTTCAACATGTTTGTGCATCATTATAGTTTCAATTTACAACATGCACGATTTTAAAACTTTACATATCATCCTTACTCTATGCATGATACCAAATCATCATTCATAATTGCATCAATATTAGTAACAAATCATAGTATTTCAAATCATGATGGTATTAATTTATCAAATTGCATCATACCATGCATGATACTAAAAATAAAACAATCATCATATCATACATGATACTCATAAGCTAGCAAATTTATATCATTTTAGAGCATCAAAACAATATCATGAGTATTTCATGCATTCATATCATCACATGAAAAATATCAAGAAGAATTAGGTGATGAGATATACACTAAATGAATACAAGGGAGTTTCGAAAGATGAAAGAAAAATCAATTTATGTTTACCATGTTCCAAACTTC
>LVTN01001313.1:37834-48115 GCA_001649415.1 Musa itinerans
ACGTGAAGTCCAGGAGCTTACCGGGAGTCCACTAGAACATTGCCAAGAGATCGTCGGAAGTTCGCCAGAAGATCGTTAGAAGCTCGCCGGAAGAAACCTAGACTTACGGACTTGTTTAGCTTAAGTATGCCTTAGAATTCGTACTTAGCATATAATTAGGATTGGAATTGGGCCAACCCAATTAGGGGCCAGTTGGGCCCATGTAAGGACTATGTTGGACCCAATGAAAGGCCCAAACAATGACCCATGAGGTAGCACCATCATGGCATAGTCTCTGAGACTATGTCAAGCGGTGGTACTATCGGTTTGGGTGGTGGTACCGCCCAAACACAATCTCTGAGAGACTGCAAGCAGTGGTACCACTAGTCTAGGCGGTGGTACCACCTAGCACAGGGTGTCAGGTGGTGGTACCGCTAGACTGGGAGGTGGTACCGCCTAGTGTAGTGTTAGTGTAAGATTGACATTGGCGATGGTACCGCCCAACATAGGCGGTGGTACTGCACGTACTTGGGAGATCCGGGATGAGATATTTTTAGGCTCCAAGTTTGAATCAACTTAAGGCCTATAAACACCCCTCTCATCCCTGGTTAACTTACACAAGCACAGAGAGTTCAAAAGTGAGAAAATGCTGTTGTAATCTTGTGTGAACTCCTCTCATTCTTCTAAGTGTTAGAATAGTTTGAGAGAGGAGTAAGTGGGGGTTGTAAGGGTTATCTCCTAAACCTAGTAAAAGGAGAAAGAGCTGTAAAAGGTGGTTAGTCGTCGCCTTTTGAAGGAAGACCGATAGTGGATGCCGGTGGCCTCGACGGAAGAGGATTCGGTGGAGTGGATGTAGGTCACGACGACCGAACCACTATCAAAATCTAGTTTGCATTTACTTTGAGCAATTTACTTTTATAGCAAACTGCCTCTCCTCCTTACTATGCTTTTACTATGCCTACACTCACATATGCTTTTAAGTTTTCGAAATTTGTTTTCAACGTACAAAAGAATTTTTCAAAACTAACGTGATTTTACCGTTGCACTAATTCATCCCTGCCCCCTCTTAGTGCCGACTCGTTCCTAACATTGGTATCATTCCCAAAATAATGATACATAATGATCATGCTTAATGAGTTTATATTTTAAAATTATGCATAATGATTCTTGTCATTTATGGCTTATCGATCTTTGTTGTAATGAAAGTTGCTTTTTTCATTTTTAAATATGATGCATGTTTTGATTGGGTATAAATGACAAAGGCATACTTGTATGAAATAAAAAGAAAATACATTTTTCTTTAAAATTTCTCAATCTCTATCTTATCGAGTTTTCGTCTTAGATATCCTTATTAATGAATCTATTTATGTTATGAATTTTGTGAACCATGAAAATGATTTTGATGAATTAATGATTTGAATCTAAATAAGATTTCTTTTCCAATCGAATCATGAATCCTTTCTTGATTTCTTAACTTGAGATTTTCTTTTATGAATCAATATCTTTTGCTCTTTATTCTTGTATGATTCTTGCATTTTGTTTAAGAGAAAATTTTCTATATGAATCATGTCTTTTAGTATTCACATGATCTTTGATATTATATCTTTCATGCCATGATTTATTTATGATACTCCTTTATATTCATAAATTGTATAACTCATCATATTTGATTTAAATTTATCTTTGTCATGATGTGAAAATTGATGTAAAGGGAAAAGAATTACAACATTGTATTCTTCCCTTCTATTTGATAATGACATAGGGGGAGCAAATTTTGCTAGCTTACTAGCTAGCTTGCATACTTCAAAAAGAAGCAAAAAGTTGCTAGTTTACACATCATAAAGAGAAGCAAAGAGCTTGCTCATCTCAAAAGATGCAAAATTTTTGCCAACTTTCATATGTATAAAATTTGCTAGCTCACATGTTCCAAAATTATGTAAAACTTACTAAATTTGCTAGCTTGCAAATTACATGGAGAAAGAATTGCTAGTGTGCATATCTCAAAAGAGAAAGATTTGCTAGCTTGCACAATTCAAGAAGATGCAAAAACATACTAGCCTGCTCATCTCAAAAGAGAAGCAAAGATTGCTAACTTGCATATTTCAAGAAGCAAAAGTTGCTTTCTTTAACATCTCAAAATTGCTAGCTTGCATATTCTAAAATATTATAAAATTCACTAGCTTGCATGATGTAGAACTTGCTATCTTGAACATCACCAAGAATTGCTAGCTTGCAATCTCAAGAGAAGCAATCTATCTCAAGAAGCAAAACATGTTAACTTGCACATCTAGTAAAATTTACAAACTTGCAAAACTTAAAATTGATAATAAAACTTGAGATTATGTTTATAATACAATGATTTGAAACTTGCTAAATGCACTTCTCCTTTTTGTTGATGACAAAGGGGGAGAAGTTATGATAATGATCATGCATAGAATGATGTAATGAAATTTTGATTATGCATGATTTTATGATGATGTGTTACAAATATTAATGATTAAATTTTGCTTTGACTTGAATTCAATTTGAATTCAAGAGTTCTATCGATATGGCATATTGATAGGGGGAGTTAAGGTTAACTCTGTCATCAATTAGTTGTCATCATCAAAAAGGGGGAGATTGTTGAATCTCGGATTTTGATGATGAAACTAATTGATAGTGTTTATGATTTGATCTATGTTTTTAGTGATGTAGGAAGCTTCAATTAGGGAGAGACAATTAAAGCAGGAAGAAATATGTTGGGTCGAAGAAAAACATGTCAGAAGATTGGATATTGAGCCGAAGGATCGATCGACGTATCGGCAGAAGGCTTCAGGCCATGGGTTCGGGCATTGAGCCAAGAAGAGCAGAAATTGTGCTAAGAAAATTAGAGTTGTGAAGGTTAACTGACCGATTAGGCAATAAGACGCAAGAGAGGACAATGAACCGAAGGATCGAACGAAGCGTTAATGAACCAATGACATGCTAGACAACATTTGATTCAAGCTTTGTAATAATTATTTAGATCGAAGTAGGTTTTAAGTGTGCAGGATTAACTATGATAGCGATCAAGGCATAAAGCAAAATGATGTCCTAGAGTCAAGAACAAGATTTCGTTGGGAGTTCGAGAGTTCGTCGGAAGTTCAGATGTTCATTGGAAGTTCTGTTGGAATAGACCGAGAAGTCTAGGAGTTTGCCAAAGAAGCTCGTCGGAACTCGCCAAGAAGATCATCGTGAAGTCCAAGAGCTTGTTGGGAGTCCGCTAGAACATTGTCGAGAGATCGTCGGAAGTTCACCGGAAGCTCGTCAGAAGTTCACCGGAAGCTCACCGGAAGAAACCTAGACTTATTGGACTTATTTAGTGTAGTGTATGCCTTAAAATTTGTAGTTAGCACATAATTGGATTGAAATTGGGCCAACTCAATTAGGAGCCAATTGGGCCCAAGTTTGGGCTGTGTTGGGCCAAGTGAAAGGCTCAAACAGTGACCTAACAAGTAGAGTCCTCGTGGCATAGTCTTCGAGACTATGTTAGGCATTGGTAAAACTAGTATGGGTGGTGGTATCGCCTAGACATAATCTCCGAGAGATTGTCTGGTGGTGATACCGCCTAATGGCAAGGTGTCAAGCAGTGGTATCACCCAATGTTAGTATCAATGTCAATGCTGCAAGCGATGGTACTGCCAATACCCGGAGGACCAGAGATGAGACATTTTTAAGCTCCAAGTTTAAATCCACTTGAGGCCTATAAATACCTCTCTTATCCCTGGTTAACGTATACAAGCACAGAAAGCTTAAAAGTAGAAAAACGCTGTAGCAATCACTTGAGAGATCCCCTTCTCTAGTTCTTTTAGAATTATGTTTAGTGAGGAGTGAGTGCTTGTAAAAGGTTGTCTCCTAAACATGTCAAAAGGAGAAGAGGGGTGTAAAAGGGTAGTTAATCTTCACCTATTAAAGGATAATCGTTAGTGGATGTTGGTGGCCTCGACAAAAGAGGAATTGGTGGAGTGGATGTAGGTTATGACGATCGAACCACTATAAAATCTAGTTTGCATTTCTGTTTGCTATTTACATTTATTGCAAACTGCCATACTTCCTCATTACTTTAGCCGCACATTCTTACAAACGTGTTTCAAGTTAACATCTTTCCAAGATCGATTTTAATCGAAATGAAAGATCTTTGAATCGATGTAATTTTATTCGCTATACTAATTCACCCTGCCTCTTAGTGCCGACTCATTCCTAACACTATCACCCAGTCTAGGTGGTACTACTGCTTGCCAGACTAACATGGGCAGTACTACTAGTCATAGGTGCCTTGCAAGCTAATCATGTGAGTGGTGGCACGTGTGACATAATATGCAGTTTTTTTGCTTATTATTATTACAACATTTTCTCACTTTATTTTGCTTGTTGTATAAATATATTGTGATATCCATGGATCTATTCAATGAGAATCGAATCATGATAAGATCACCACAATAAGATCAATTCACCTTTAAACATAGACCCTAAATAATCCTAGTCATAGGTTACTCGAGAGGGACATTGAGATAATCAGATAGACTAGTGTGTTGTATACTTGTCCATATGATGGAGGCGGTTGATCTCATAGCTGCTCGTGTGGGGACACTAGGGCTACAATGCAGGTGCTTATTGGAGAATAAGTTTATTGATTGATTCGCTCACGGAATATTGGATGATTGATGATATCTCATTATCAAATTGTGATTCCATCATCCTAGTTATGTACCTGGTCCTTAGGTTTGAAAGTTTTAGATCTAGTATAGCCGATCACCAAGAGTAACAACCAACCTTATAAGGGCTATTAAGTATCGATAGAGAATAATTTATTCTCGATATCATAAGAGGAATATCTCATATGTTCTTGCTTAAATAAATCTTTGGCCAAAGTCATTCGGATTGAGAGAGAAAGAGTTCTCTATAAGAATCTGATTAGAGCGAGACTCTAGAAGAAATTATATAGGCCTGATAGCACCATACCCGGTATACGGTCTCTAGGATATTAGATGGATAAGGGACTATAGGTACATGGTAATTGAGGATAAATATGTCCAAAGGATTGGATCCTCCTATGTCATCTGGGGACTACGGCATAGTGGCCTAGTACATCCGCAGTCGATGAGTCAAGTGAATTATTATGAGGATAATAATTCACTGAGCCAGAAGGAGTTATAACATATATGACTCACGGCTAGCTCGATATTGGGCCTAGAGTGTCACACACACATGGTAGGTGTTGCGACGAGTAAAGGTTCGGATATGACATATCTGTCGAGCCCCTATCTTGTTGATATCCAATAAGCCCTTGAATTATTGGATCCTATGGATGAGATCCAATAAGAGCCCATAAGAGATTATTGGATAAAGATATACTAATCTAAGTGGCTTGAGTAGTTGCATGGAGATCCAGTACCCAATAAGGCAAGATCTATTAGGGTTAAGTTGATAGGGGAACTTTATAAATAAGAGGGAACCAAAGGCTTATAGGGTAGAGGCTTCTTGGTAGCCACCTCCTATTCTCCTCTCTCTTTCTTCTCCTCAGATAGTAGATGTAGAGATTTGGACAATGATTTGAGGAGAGTCTTTGCAACCTCTATCGTGTGGATCACCACTAGAGAGGATGATGCTTGACCTCCTTCATCTAATCCTGCAAATCTGTAGGAATTCAGGATATACGATATCCCAAAATAAAATACTTTCTCGTACGTGGATTTAAGTTTTATAGGTTTTTATGCATTAATCTTCGCACGACGACGAACACTTTTTTAGGAAATTTGGTTTTTTATTTTCTGTTCTTCCACTGCACATATGATATCGCCCCTAGATTGAAACGGTGAATGGGATAAAGATATATCTCTTATTGAGTTCACTTACAATAATAGTTATCATTCAAGTATTCAAATGGCTCCTTATGAAGCTTTATATGGGCAAAAGTGCGAAACTCTTATATGTTGGGAAGAAGTTGGTGACATAAAGTTATTAGTACCACACAAAGTATAACAAACTATCGAGAAAATTCAAGTTATAAGAAAAAGGTTAAAGATTGCTCAGAGTCGTCAAAAGAGTTATGCTGATAATAGAAGATGAGATATTGAGTTTCAAGTCGGGGATTTTGTATTCTTGAAAGTCTCCCCTTCTAAAGGAGTTGTAAGATTTGGGAAGAAAGGAAAGTTAAGCCCAAGATTTATTAGCCCTTTTGAGGTGCTTGAGAGGGTTGGTTCTATCGCTTACAGGATTGCCTTGCTACCAACGTTGTGCCATATCCATGATATATTTCATGTCTCAATGACCAGAAAGTATATACTTGATCCCTCACATATCATTAAGTATGAGCCGATGGTGATCGATAAAGACTTATCTTATGTGGAAGATCACACTCAGATTGTTGATAAGAAGGTAAAGATCCTAAGGAATCGAGTCATCGCTCTAGTCAAAGTGATCTAGAGATATTATTCTGGGGAGGAAACAACTTGGGAGCTTGAGGAAGAAATGAAGAAAGCTTATCCGCATCTTTTCGTCGAATGAGGTATGATAAATTTAGAGGACTAAAATTTTCTTTTAACGAGGGGAGAGTGTAACATCCCTCATTTTTGAAAATTTAGTAAATGCTTATTTATAAATATGAGGATTATTTAATAATTTTTTTATATTAAATGATATTATATTAAAAGTTTATGGCTAAGGACCTAAGAGTAAATATTAAAAAATTGATATGATTTATGAAATATTTAGATTTAAGTTAAAAAAAAAACTGGTGGACATGTGTCACTAGCTAACATAAGGTTGGTGCCACTTATGTTTGCTCTAAAGATGACACCTAGCCCATTTCATGCATGCATGACACCTTGCAACCCTTGTATTAGTCAAACAGAATTAATTAGAGTAATTAGATGAGAGATTAAAGAAAGAAAACTTAAGTTTCTGCAACCAACATTAGATTGAGAAGAGAAGGGAAGAAGAAGAAGAAGAAGAAGAAGAGGAAGAGGAAGCTTTGCTTGAGGTTTTACATCAACTCCCCACATTTGAGAATCAAACTCTTCTAAGGCAAGTGTTCTAACCTCTTCCTACAGAATTCTTGACCTTTGATTTCAGCTTAAATCTAAAAATTTTGAAAAATTTCAGCTGAGAACTAAACATTTCTTTCGTTTTGATACAAAGCCATGAATCTGTAATTTTTTAGAAATCTGACCTCTATGTACTGTTTTAGACCTAACATTTAGCACTAAACTCTGATTTAGATAATCCATTTGAAATTAGACTTAAATATCTTTATTTTGATACCCAAAGTGAATGATTTGGAGTTTAATTGCCTACTAAAACTATTGTTTCAATTAACCCTATAGATTCTACAAACTAGGGATTGTAATTTCTAACCTCTTGTTGCTTAATAGCTCATAACATTCTGCTGGGAACTCAAATTTATGCAAAATATGATTTATTAGAAACTAGACTCAAAAGTCTTACTATACTTATCTAATTTGAAATTTTTGGAGTACAATTGAAAACTAAAACATCTATTTTCATCGACCTTCTGGATTCAATAAAACAGAGCCGATGTTTTCAGACCTTTCACTACGAAATTATCTATAACTCCCTGTTGTAAACTCCAATTCTTGCAAAACTTAATTTACCTAAAACTAGATTGACACATATTTCAAATGACATATATTTTGTATAAATTGGAGCATAATTTATTACCCAAATAATTCATAAAATGTGCCTCTCCAATTCTGCCAGAATTGAGCTTTGGTTGATTTGCCTCTTCTTGTTTCTTCTCTTTGGAAATTGATTTCGGCAAAAACCTTTACTTCAATTGAACTTTGCATTACTGCCTTAAATTTCTATATACTCTTGTCCTTCAATTATTTGTATACCTGAATCTATTATGTAAAGTTCATGTTTGTAACGTAACTTTTCGTATAGGTACATGCATTCCATTGTTCCGCATGTGTTATACCTTAAATTCACCTCTTCTTGTTTCTTCTCTTTGGAAATTGATTTTGGTAAAAACTCTTACTTTAGTTGAGCTTTACATTACTGCTTTAAATTCCTATATACTCTTGTCCTTTAATTATTTGTATATCTGATTTCATTATGTAAAGTTCATGTTTGTATCGTAATGTTTCGTATAGGCACATGCATTCCGTTGTTCCGCATATGTTTATGATATATCCCAATTTTATTATTTACTATCCTTTTGTACTTTGGTATTTGTGAGATAAATGTGAACCTTTGCCATAAATGGTAAAGGGAGTTATGCTTAGAGCCCACGATGCTTTGCCGGCCCCCTATAACTTCACTCAAATGTGGGTGGATGGAGCTCCTAGATGTGGGAGGCTTATGTTTGGTGGTCATTCACAAATGGATGTACCATATTATGTTATGGTCCCACTTCACCTTCTATGTGTTTGACATAATATCCAAAGCTTTGGCTGTGTTTCTTTGCATGCTTTGGATAAGAATGTAATGAATGCAACGTCATGTGACATTTGAGCTTATGTTCATGTTTTGTTCTTTCATATGTTCTGAAATATTTATATATCTTTTTTATGCCTTGAAAAAATATTATATGCCACCGATATGCTCCTTATGCTAATGATATACTCCAATTACCTTTCCTCGATTGTATAAACAAAACGTGCTTCGAATGATATGACATTGTAATTCTGCATTCAATCAAAACATGCTACTATTTCATCTTTGTATCTCTGCTTTGTATTTTGATGTCTTATTTGTTTAAAAACTGTCCTCTTTGCTATGGATATGTTAGTCACTTGCTGAGCTTTTTATGCTCACCCCGTTGCTATATAAATTTTTCAGGATAGCTTATCGCTTGCTAAAATGTGTAAATTGGGTTGAGGCAGTGGACGGCTAGAAGATTTTGGGGCAAATATTTCGTACTTGATATGTTGTATAAGTTCTTTTTGCGTGTAATGAAATATCAATGACAAATCTAGATTGATGTATCTTGTAAATATTTGGAAAGTACCTCTTACGTCGGGATTTTGGGAATGTTAAGTTTAAACTATGTAATGATATAAACATGTAGTACATGTTGGTTTTGTGATTGTATAGATTGCCATGCATATGGATTTATGATGTTGTTGTAGTTTAGTTGAGTTGGCTTTGGATCTTATGAATCATTAAGTGATATGATAATTATTGAATCTCGGATTTTGATGATGAAGTCAATTGATGGGTCAATTGATCTAATCCATATTATTGAGTTAAGTGCGCAGGATTAACTACGATAGCTTGAAGACATAAAGTAAGTTTACCGAAGTCATGTTCAATAGGTGTTCGAGAGTTCGCCGAAAGTCCGAAGAATCGTCGGAAGTGCTGCCGGAACCAACCGAGAAAGAATTGGGGACTTGACGAAGGTTTCGGAAGTCCGCCGGAAAGATCGTCGGAGGTTCGCGAAGATCACCGAGAAGATTTGGATACTTGCCAAAGACTCGTAGAACTCACCACAAGACCGGGAGCCTGTTGGGAGTCAGCCAGAAGAAATCCGAGGGTGTATCGGAAGTCCGCCGGAAGTTCGCCAGAAGGAAACTCGACATTGCCGGTTAAAAATTTGCTTAGGGCTATGTCTTAATTTCATAGTTTGCATATAATTTGGGTTAGGATTAAGGGTTAATCCTATAACCATGTTAAGAGCCAATTGGGCCCGAGTTTGGAATGGTTTGGGCCAAGTTTGGAGCCCAACCAGTGAGTTGGAATAGTCCAAGCGGTGGCACCGCCCAAGACCCGAGAGGTCCGGCGATGGCACCGCCAGACCCAGGCGATGGCACCACCTTGGTCCCGAGAAGGCAAGCGGTGGCACCGTTGCCTCGGGTGGTGGCACTGCCAGTACACTGTCAGTATCAGACACTGACAGGCGGTGGCACCGCCAGCACTAGGAAACTTAAAAGTAATTCAAATTTGGAGCCCAAATATGAATCCTCTTAGGGCCTATAAATATCCCTCAATTCTCAGTAAAGAACACACCTTTTTAAGAAGTTAGAAAGTGAGAAAAAGCTCTAGCAAAGTCTTGTTTTCAATAGCTTAAGTGTTCACCTCCCTCTTTCTCTTTGGAAAAATCTGTAAGAGTGTGAACCACTTGTAAAAAGATTATAAGAGGGGTATTTGGTCCTTCCCCTTCAAAGTGATTTGCTAGTGGAAGTTGGGAGCCTCATCGAAGAATGCTTCGAAAGTGGATGTAGGTCATTTGACCGAACCACTATACATCGTGGTGTCCCTTAAATGTATGAGTGTTTAATTTTCTGAATCATTTCTCTACTTAGCTGCAAATCATTCGGTTTT